>JAQQSO010007911.1:0-10310 GCA_028658305.1 Pachyuromys duprasi
CTCGAGATCAAGCCTCTGACAGAGGGCGAGAAGTAATGATAGATCTGGGGGAGGTTGTTGAGACTTGGGGAGAACAAGAGCTCCACAAAGACCAAACTGAGCAGGGCACAGGGGTCTTGTATGAGACGGTTTCTACAATCAAGGACCATGTGTGGATGTGGCCTGGAACCCCCGCACGGATGGGGCCCATGATAACTCGCTGTAGGACTGAAGACCCTATTCAGGGAAACAGGGACTGTTTCAGTCATGATCTTGATGGCTGACTCTTTGACCCTCCCCCATACAAGCCTGGGAGTGACAGACTGGCTAGATCCCAGGGGAGGACATTGTAGCCAGCCCTGAGGAGACAGGATAAGCTGGGGTTGGATGGAAGGGAAGGAGGTCCCCTGTTGGTGGACTTGGAGGGAGCGGGGAAGAGGGAGATGAGGGAGGGAGTGGGAGGGTAGGAGGGAATGGGGGAGGGGACTATGCCTGGGATTCAAAGTACCTAACCTGTGATTGAGATAAAAATAAATAAATTAAAAAAAATGTCTTTGCTCGGAACTTAATATACAGGTTGAAGATTTCTGTCTCTGTCAGATATGACCACAGATGGATGCTGGAATATACTCCGTGTTCATTTGGTGATTAATATCACCCCACCTTCGGTTACCGCCACCATTCTGTCAGATCACTGGATCAATCCCTTTCTGTTCAGTTGTTTAATTCACATTGGGAAAGGTGTTGCTAACCCACTTAGACATGTCACCTCCTTCTGAGGCCACCCTGGTAGTATGACTTTATTTTATTTACAAAAGTACCTGAGAATTGGTTTTTGTGCAGAGATGCTGTGGCCAACAAGTTAAGAGGTAACTGCAGCATGTAGAAATATGTGCTATACGCCTGCACAATCCTAAGGGTAGAGTTCACACACCATGTGCAATGGTTAGTTTTATGTATCAGCATGACTGGACTTCGGTACGTACGGGATGATGATAAACATAATTTCTGAGGTGTGAGAGTGTGTAGTAAAAACAATATTAGCATTCACGTCATGCTACTAGGGTAAATGGCCCCGTTCATGTGGAGGCTTCATTTAAGGTAGTGAACACCAGAAGAAGGCTTAAAAGAGAAAAAGCAGATCTTGAAATTGCTTATATCTGTCTATGTACTTGAGTTGGATTACTTATCATTTCCTACCCCGAATCTGAGGTTCTTGAGCATTTAGAACCCTGTTGCAGTCTACACCATTGTAGACTTGATCACAGTCTTTAAGCTACACTGATGGCTTTTTTTGATTCTGTAGTTTTCAGACAACAGATTTGGAGACTTGGTTTTATAATTACATGAACCAGTATGAAGCCTTCACAGACAGACTGATGATAGATAGACGATAGATGCAGATAGATGATATATAGATAGATGGCATGATAGACAGATAGATAGATAGACAGATAGATAGATAGATAGATAGATAGATAGATAGATAGATAGATAGATAGATAGACAGACAGATAGATAGCTTTCTATGTATTCTATTTTTCTGAATTACTTTGACTGATAGGCCATACAGACTAATAACCATATTATGCAAGGCCACATGAGATGTTGGAAGACCCTGCTATTAAGGTTGCATTCTACCATGTCTGAATAGCTCTCTGTGCTAGGCACAAAATAAAGCTCCTTTCTCAGCAGAGCCTCCTCCTCTCTGCCTGACATTATCTGGAGAGCATCTGTGGGCACAGATGCCTGATGTTCAGAATATGACCCTACACAAGAGCTATGTGACTCAATCCATGAGTCCTGTTCCTTTTCCTGCCCATATAATAATTAAGTACTGTGTTATGACCAGTCAGTCCTTTCTGCCTATAACCCTAAGAACCTTTATATACTTTACTCCTGAAAGAGTAAAATGAACTGTTTCTCAGAAGCTGATCCCAGAAGTCTTGTCCACTGTACTCAAGGGCACCTGAACTCCACTCATTGCTTCTGCTCCCTTTGTCCTCATGAGGCAGTGGCCAAACAACCCTGGGAGAAGAGAGGACCACAATGAGGAAGCACCAGGCCCAGAGGGGAGGCATAAGTAGCAAAGAGAAAGGCTGGATATAAGTATTCTGTTTTAAAAGTAAGGATGATTAAATAATAACTCACTTAGGTTTATATTTTATGCACATAATTTTGTAGACTCTGGTCTATAGCAGTGGTCTCTGATGATATGGCTTCTGGCCTGGAAACATTGGGGCAGAAGAACATTGCCTCATGCTTTGTGAGGAGGTGGTACACAAACTGACCTCCAGATTAATTTGTTGGATTAACTAGTGTGTGTTCTCAGGCAAATTATTTATTAAGAAGTAGCTAGTCCTGAGAAGAAAGATATCTCCCCATGGTCAGTGAGACCCCAAGATGTTACAGCACCACAAAACAGAAAACATGACTTAGACTATGGGCTTTTCATTTAATATTTTTTCTTACAGGTATGTACGTGTGACATAGATGTGTGCATATGTATTTGCAAGTGTGGGGGTGTGAATATATGTGCAGATATACATGTATGTGTGCACACATGGAGGTCTGAAGTTGTCCTCCATTACTCCCTATCTTGCTCATTGAGTCAAGATCCCTCAGGTGAACTCTGAGCTGTCCAACATGAGCTGGTTAACCTAGTAATCTTACTCCAGAAATCCCTTGTCTTCATCCTCCAGTCACTGGAATTACAGTTGTGATGCCACACCCAGTGCGTGCATCGATTCTGGGTACCCACACTCAGCTTCTCATGCTTGTGTGGCATATGCTTTAATCATTGAGCCATCTCCCCTGTATTGACTACATTATTTCAGGTGTGTCTTACTTTAATTTTCTTCTATGTCATGATTGTCCATTGCTAATAAGCCACACACTGTTAAAATATATGCTATTCAATATAAAATTATTCAAGTATTCTAATGGTTTTAACTAGGCTCTCTTGGGGTTCTTTTTCTCACATAATTGCTGTGATTTTCCAATCTCCCTGACTCATAAGGAAGAGTTAATCAAGTCTTTGAATAGATGCTTTCTGGTTTACACTTAAGCAAAATTAATTATAGTACCTACACAGTTACTACAATTAGTTTAATATATATAATCATTTTGTATCATGCCACTACGTGTTCAAATAGTGATTATCTCATTTCCTACAAATAACAGCATATTTTTAAAGAAGTCATATCTTAGAGGATGAGTGAAGATAAACCTGAGATATTCTATTTTTCCCATAAAACACTGAATTTTTAATTTTATTTTCATTTTCTGTAAACTTAAGTATACTTTGTAGACAGGAAATGTCTCTATATATTTCTCATGCCCAGAAACTAATTCAAGGCTGTTATAAGTAGAAGCTCAATAAATATTTATGAAGAGTAAATAATACAGAAATTAATGTGAATTGTTGAGACATAAATATGAGTATACTTTCTGTCAGGAGCCGGCAGTCTCCATTACAAGATGGCACCGGTTTCCGGGTTCTTCGTGGACACGGCAGTGGTAGCCAACTCGTGTGTGCATGTACATAGCCCGCCAGGGGTTATGCTAATGAGGGTTTGAGACACGGACCAATCATGGAAGTACACGCCATCTTAAGTCCTATTTAAGCAGCGTCAGTGCGGAGCTCGGTGTCTTCCACCTTTAACCACTAGCTGTGCTGCTGAATAGCGTGATGTATCCCCAGTAAAGCGTGCTTCAGAAGAATCCTGTTGTGGCATCTTCCTTGCTGGCGAGGTGGGCGCGACAACTTTCCCCTACAGGAAAGAAGTTTCTGAACAATTCTGCTACTCAGTTAAACCATTAGTGTTTACACCTCCATTTCCCATAGTTATAGAAAGATATTTCCATCATTTACCATATATCTTACTCTAGCATTGAGATTGGGGACAGGTAGACCAAGGGACTAGCTGACTAGGCAATCCATCCAAAACCATGAGCTCCAGGGGGCATACCTTCAAACCACAAACTGGGGAGACAACTGAGGTAGACACTTAGCTTTGATTTCTGGCCCCAGCATGACCACATGGGCAAACATGCCTGTACACGTACAGCATATACACACACATCAAACAGACCAAAAAAAGAAGGAAAGAAAAAGAAAGGAAGGCAGAAAGGAGGGAAGGAAAAAGGAAGGAAGAATGAAAGAGAGAGAGAAAGAAAAAGAGAGAAAAAAGAAAGAGAAAGGAAGGAAGATGGATGAAATACAACTCAACTACAAGTGTGATGGTCAATGTTAATTATCAACACTGTAGAATCTAGAATTAACTGAGAGCAGGCCTCTGTGCATAGCTGTGGGAAATTATCTTATTTGTGTGGACTAAAATGGAAAGACCTCTCAACGGTGAGGTGAACCATTCATGCCCAATGTGGAGTGCAAAGCTGAGCATTTGTCTTTTTCTGCTCTGGACCATGGATTCTTTGGTACCAAATCTTTCAAGCCCTTGCCACTGTGACTTGGCAAGAATGATGGACAGTAATCCAAAACTTGGAGCCAAAATAAGCCTCTTCTCCCATAAGTTGATTTTGTCAAGGTATTTGGTCACAATAACATAAAAAAGAAACCAAGACAAGAAGCAATCAGAAATTTGAAGCTTACCATTGGGAGATCCATTATGATATCAAACTTGTAAATACATAGTTTCAAAAACGGAATAAGCAGCTAAAATTACACAGCGTAACTCAGTTATTCTTGCCCCAAAGAAATTGTTAAGTAATTGAGACGACATGTTCACCAAATGTGTAAATTTGATCGGTGTTGTGGGTGTAAACATGTTTTCAGCTGCAGATAGTTTAAATCTGAGGAGTCAGACGGAATAAATGCCAGAGCCAAGAGAGAGACAGAGACAAAGACAGACAGACACACACACACACACACAGAGAGAGAGAGAGAGAGAGAGAGAGAGAGAGAGAGAGAGAGAGAGAGAGATCCATGAATCCATGAAAACAGGCTGCTGGTGGTACTCTCTGCTGCTCCTGTTGCTGTTGATGCAGTCTGACAAGAATTTGGAGATCTCCTGAAATGAATATTGGACTTGCCCTAAGGAACCTAATGACTCTACCAACAGGAAGTAGCTAAAGGAAAACTATGCCTCTTCTCCCCTCTAACCTTTCTCTCTTATTGGGGTGTTGAAAGGGATTGTGGTGGAAAAGGAAGAGATACAAGAAACCAAAATAAAATAGTGTAAAAAAATAGCACCTCCAGATCAGTATGCAACAAATAGGTGTCCTGAACCTTCAGACTGTATCCCATAAATATATACAATTGTGATGTGTTCATTACAAATAAATTTTCAATTGAGTAAAAGAATATGATGATTACTCTTCGTTATCAACTAATGGAGAAACATCTGTGGGTGTTTTTCTGAGAGTGTTTCTGGAGATCTTTAACTGAGGAATAAATAACCCACTCCAAATGTGGGCAAGAGATCTCATGGGCTGGGCCCTGGAATGAACAAAAATGGAAAAATGCAGAAAACATCTGAGCATGAGCGTTCTGTTGGACGGCAGACAGAGCACAGCAGCTGTCCTGCTGATCTTCTCAACCCGTGAACCACACTGACCTCTTTCTTCCACAAGTTCCTTTATGCCTGGTATTTCATCACAGCCATGAGAAAGAAACTAATATAAAGGGGTGATTTTCTCTCTCAATTAAATAACACCAAAATGACAAACAGAGCAATGGCTCAAGCTCCAGCTGCTGGCTATTCTCTGCCCATTCTCTGAAGGAAGCCTGTTGGAATTATCAACACAACAAAATTTGTAATGTCAGATGTCTGGAGGTCATTGACATAATTATTTAGGTCTTTCATGTCACCTCTCTGTCTCTCTCACCTTGAGGGATTCCATTAGATTCTTTTTAACCTCCAGCTTTTTGGAAAGTAATCTAATAAACTAGATTGCTTCCAGGCAGTCATAGGATGATAAATGATTTGAAACTGGCTTTCCAATAATGACAGTCCTGTTCTGTAGCATTTGCCAATTTCTGTGATATAAATAGTCCCGCCCTGGCCAATTTTGAAGGTAGATGTCTTTAATAAAGGGAGAAAATTCCTGAAATGTAATAATCACTGACTAAATCATGGCTGGAGCTTCATTTCTTACCCTCCTCAAGGTGTGTGTGTGTGTGTTTACAAAAGCAGAGATGAACACAACCGATGCTGCAGGAAGCATCACCTGGAAGGTTTAACCTGATGATTAAATACCCCTGTGTACTGGTGGTCTCCAGGGTGTCCAAATCCAGCACACTAGGTAAATGGCTACCCTATAAATCCAAAGCTAAGGGTGGCTTCTTTTCCCAGAAGCATCAGGTATTATGAGACATTCTGAAGGACTCATCTCTGCCCAATCAAACAACATATAAAATGAATGTGGGAAGGTGGCATGTTCTCCGAGTTTTTGATGTAATCATTTCTACTTGTTTTTTTTTCTTTTTTTTAAATTATTACAATTTATTCACTTTGTATCCCCACTGTAGTCACCTCCCTCATCCCCTCCCAATCCCACTTTTCCTCCCTCATTTCCTACCATGCCCCTCCCTGAGTCCACTGATAGGGGAAGTCCTTCTCCAAGTCCATCTGACCCTAGCCTATCAGGTCTCATCAGGACTGGCTGCACTGTCTTCCTCTGTGGTCTGACAAGGCTGCTCATCCCTCAGGGGGAGGTGATCCAAAAGCCAGCCACTGACTTCATATCAGAGACAGTCCCTGTTCCTCTTACTAGGAAACCCACTTGGAAGATCACTCAATTGTCAAATTTTAAAATACTTAATAATGCCCCTTTACTGAATTTACTGAAAGTTGCTGTAACACATGGGGGAGGTTTATCCCAAAAGAAACACACATTAGGCTTACATTTACTACATTAGCAACCTCACATTCTGAAATAGATTGGTTCTTTTGTACCATTTTCTCCATTTTAAAACGTTTATTTGTTTTTAATTTATGTGTATCTGTATGCCTGAGTGCCTAGAAATACCATGGAGGGTTTCAGATCCTCTGGAACTAGAGTTAAAGGCAGTTGTGAGCTGTCTGAAGTAAGTGCTTGGAACCAGACATGGGCCAAATACAAGAGCAGCAGTAACTGAGCTTTTTCTCTGACCACCATCATGTATCATAAATGTATCAATTATGAACATATCTCATAGGTAGGTTCAACATAAATAATATTTTCATATTATTAACAGGGAATACAAGTATAAACAGAATTCATTTTGTAATAAACTTAAGGCACAAACATCAAATCTCACTATATGATCCCCAAATTTGTGAAACAGCTTCAAAGAAAAAAAAACATATCATAATTAGGACCATGGCAAAAGCTCTGACAAATTCCCTCCAATTAAAATTAGAGTGCCACATGTATTTGATAACTAGATGTGACAGAGAGCCTCCATGGCATATCAACATCAAACTAATCAAATACACCAGGCAGAACAATTTTCCTTTCTGAATTTAGGGCACTATATTTTCTGAACCGCAAAAATAGCTTTCTGAGTCTTCCTAAGAATTCCCTCTATAGCAAAAGCATCTGTGAGGTGGAAGTGATGTTGGTGTCCATACAGTTTCATTTCCTACTAAAGTGGGAATTTCCTCTACAACCCCTCCCCAAACCAGGTGTCACCATTCTCTAATTCTGTATTTCCTGTGCTGATTATGCCAGATCCCACTAAGAGCAATAGCACTGAGGTGCTGAATCTCCCACAATCATAACTCTTGGGCGCTTGGGCTCCATTTTTAGAATCTATCACTTTTTTATGTTTTATTAAATTTTTTATTAATTACAATTTATTCACCTCATATACCCCTGTAGTTCCCACCCTCCCTCTGTACCAATCCCTCCCTTCCTCCCACTTCTGCAGTCTTGTCCCTCCCCAAGTCCTCTGATAGGGAGGTCCTCTTTTCCCTCCTTCTGATCCTAGTCTATTAGGTCTCATGAGGAGTGGCTGGATTCTCTTCCTCTGTGGCCCGGCAAGGCTGCTTTCCACTCAGGGGGAGGTGATTAAAGAGCAGGACAATCAGTTCATGTCAGAGACAGTCCCTGTTCCCATTTCTATAGAACCCATTTGGACACTGAACTGCCATGGGCCACCTCTGTGCAGGGGTCCTAGGTTATCTTCATGCATGGTACTTGGTTGGACCATTCAGTCTCAGGAAAGACCCCTGTGCTCAGATTATTTGGTTCTATTACTCTCCTTGTAGAGTTCCTGTCCTCTCCAGATCTTACTATTTCCCACTTCTTTCATAAGATTCCATGCACTCTGCCCATCAGCTGGCCATAAGTCTCAGCATCTGCTTTCATAGTCTGCAGGGCAGAACCTTTCAGAGGCCCTCTGTGGCAGGCTCCTGACTTGTTCCCTGTTTTCTCTTTCTTCTGATTTCCATCCTCTTTGCCTTTCTGGCTGGGGATTGAGCATTTTAGCCAGAGTCCTCCCTCTTGATTACTTTCTTTAGGTGTACAGATTTTAGTAGCTTTATCCTATAGTATATGTCTATATGAGTGAGTATATACCGTCTGTGTCTTTGTTCTCCTGGGATAGCTCACTCAGGATGATCCCTTCCAGTTCCCACCATTTACCTGCAAATTTCATGATATCCTTGTTTTTTATTGCTGAGTAATATTCCATTGTGTAGATGTACCTCAATTTCTGTATCCATTCCTCAGTTGAGGGGCATCTGGGTTGTTTCCAGCTTCTGGCTATTACAAATAAAGCTGCTACAAACATGGTTGAGCTAATGTGCTTATTGTGTACTTGAGCCTCTTTTGGATAGATGCTTAGGGGTGGTATAGGTGGATCTTGAGGAAGCACTATTCCTCCTTGTCTGAGAAAGCTCCAGATTGATTTCCAGAGTGGTTGTACAAGTTCATATTCCCACCCGTAGTGGAAGTAGGTTCCCCTTTCTCCACAACCTCTCCAGCATGTGTTGTCACTTGAATTTTTTATCTTGGCCATTCTGATGAAGGTGAAAATCTCAGGGTCCTGTTGATTTGCATTTCCCTGATGAGTAAGGATGTTGAGCATTTCTTTAAATGTTTCTCTGCCATTCTATATTCCTCTATTGCAAATTCTGTGTAGCTTTGTACCCCATTTTTAATTGGATTACTTGATTGGTTGCTGTTTATTTTTGAGTTCTTTATATTAGTCCTCTGTCAGATATAGGGTTAGTGAAGATCCTTTCCCAATCTGTAGGCTGTCCTTTTGTTCTAACAGTGTCCTTTGCTTTACAGAAGCTTTTCAGTTTCATGGAGGTCACATTTATTGATTCTTGCTCTTAGAGCCTGTCCTGTTGGTATTCTGTTCAGGAAGTTGTCTCCTGTGCCATGTTTAAGGTTCTTCCTCACTTTTTCTTCTAAGCAGTTTAGTGTGTCTGGTTTTATATTGAGGTCTTTGATCCACTTGAACTTTAGTTTTGTGCAGGGTGATAAGTATGGATCTATTTGCATTTTTCTACATGTGGATATCCAGTTAGACCAGCACCACTTGTTGAAGATGCTATCTTTTTTCCATTGAGTAGTTTTGGCATCTTTGTCAAAAATCAGGTGTCCATAAGTGTGTAGGTTTATTTCAGGGTCTTCTATTCAATTGTTTCTATGCCAGTACCATACAGTTTTAAGTATTGTTGCTCTATAGTACAGCTTGAGATCAGGGATGGAGATACCTCCAGAAAATCTTTTATTGTAGAGGATTGTTTTAACAATTCTGGGTTTCTTGTTGTTCCATATGAAGTTGAGAATTTTTCTTTCAAGGTCTGTAAAGAATTGTGTTGGTAATTTGATGGGAATTACATTGAATCTGTAGATTGCTTTTGGTAAGATGACCATTTTTACTACATTAATCCTGCCAAGCCATAAGCATGGGAGATCTTTCCATCCTCTGATATCTTCTTCTAATTCTTTCTTCAGAGACTTGAAATTTTTCTCAAACAGATCTTTCACTTGTTTGGTTAGAGACACCCCAAGATACTTTATGAGTGTTGTGGCTATTGTGAAGGGTGTTGTTTCCCTAATTTCTTTCTCAGTCCTTTTGACTTTTGTATATGGGAAGGCTACTGATTTTTTTTTGAGTTGATTTTGTATCCAGCCACTCTTCTGAAGGTGTTAATCAGCTGTAGGACTTTCCTGGTGGAATTTTTGGGGTCAGTCAGGTATACTATCATATCATGTGCAAATATGATACTTGGACTTCTTCCGTTCTAATTTTTTTTTAATTTATTTATTTTTATCTCAATCACAGGTTGGGTACTTTGAATCCCAGGCGTAGCCCCCTCCCCCATTCCCTCCTACCCTCCCACTCCCTCCCTCATCTCCTTCTTCCC
>JAQQSO010007912.1:0-10310 GCA_028658305.1 Pachyuromys duprasi
AACGGCTACGGAAACAGGATCCTACATTCTGCTGCATCCAAGAAACACACCTATGCAACAAAGATAAACACTACCTCAGAGTAAAAGGCTGGAAAACCATTTTCCAAGCAAATGGACCCAGAAAACAAGCTGCAGTAGCAATACTAGTATCTAATAAAATAGACTTTCAACCACAGTTAATCAAGAAAGATGAGGAGGGGCACTTCCTTCTCATCAAAGGAAAATTCCAACAGGAGGACATCACAATTTTGAACATTTATGCCCCAAATACAAGACTACCTACATATGTAAATCAAACATTATTAAAACTGAAATCACACATTGATCCCAACACCCTAATAGTGGGGGACTTCAACACTCCACTCTCACCAAGGGACACATCATTCGGTCCGAAGCAAAACAGAGAAACAAGGGCACTCACAGACACCCTATATCAAATGGACCTAATAGATGTCTTCAGTACCTTTCATCCTAGATCAAAAGAGTATACCTACTTTTCAGCACCTCTTGGAACCTTCTCTAAAATAGACCATATAGTTGGTCACGAAGCAAGCCTCAGCAGATACAGGAAGATTGAAATAATCCCTTGTATCCTATCTGACCATCACGGTCTAAAGCTGGACCTCAACAACAACAGAAATAGCAAAAGGCCTGCACATACATGGAAGCTGAACAACTTGCTACTCAAGGACAGCCTGGTTAGGGAAGAAATTAAGAAATATATTAAGACTTCCTAGAATTCAATGAAAATAAAAGCACAACAAACCCAAACTTATGGGACACAATGAAGGCAGTGCTAAGAGGAAAGTTCATAGCACTAAGTGCCTTCAAGAAGAAACTTGAAACATCTCATAGAAGCAACATAATGGTCCAACAGAAAGCTCTAGAAAAAAAAGAAGCAGATACACCCAAGAGGAGCAGACAGATGGAAATAATCAAACTCAGGCTAAAATCAATCAATTAGAAACAAATAAAACTATTCAAAGAATCAATGAAACCAAGAGCTGTTTCTTTGAGAAAATCAACAAGATAGACAAGCCCCTAGCCAAACTAACAAAAAGGCAGAGAGAAAAGGTACAAATCAGCAAAATCAGAAAAGAAAAAGGAGACATAACTACAGATATTGAGGAAATCCAAACAATCATTAGATCTTATTACCAAAGCCTATATGCCAAAAAATGTGATCCACCATATAAACAAACTAAAGGATAAAAACCACATGAACATCTCCTTAGATGCTGAAAAAGCTTTTGACAAAATCCAACATCCGTTTATGTTTAAAGTGTTGGAGAGGTCAGGGATACAAGGCACATACCTAAACATAGTAAAGGCAATATACAGCAAGCCTACAGCTAACATCAAACTCAATGGAGAGAAACTAAAATCAATCCCACTGAAATCAGGGACTAGGCAAGGCTGCCCATTGTCTCCATATCTGTTCAACATAGTACTTAAAGTGCTAGCTAGAGCAATAAGACAACTAAAGGAAAGAAAGAAGTCAAAGTATCACTATTTGCAAACAATATGATAATATACATGAGTGACCCCAAAAATTCAACCAGAGAACTCCTTCAACTGATAAACACCTTCAGTAAAGTGGCTGGATACAAAATCAACTCAAAACAATCAGAAGCCCTCCTGTACACCAAAGACAAACGGGCCAAAATGGAAATTAGGGAAACAACACCCTTCGCAATACCCAATAACATAAAGTACCTTGGGGTGACTCTAACCAAGAAAGTGAAACACCTATATGAAAAAAATTTCAAATCTCTAGAGAAAGAAATTGAAGAAGATATTAGAAGGTCGAAAGACCTCCCGTGCTCATGGATTGGTAGGATTAACATAGTGAAAATTACCATATTGCCAAAAGCAATCTACAGATTCAATGCAATTCCCATCAAAATATCTTTACAATTCTTCACATACCTTGAAAGAAAAATACTCAACTAAATATGGAGAAACAAAAACCCAGAAACTCCAAAACAATCCTCTACAACAACAGATCATCTGGAGGTATCTCCATCTCTTACCTCAAGCAGTACTACAGAGCAATAGTAATAAAAACTCCATGGTATTGTCATAGAAACAGAAAGGTGGATCAATGGACCCGAATAGAAGACCCAGAAATGAACCCACACACCCATGGAAACTTGATTTTTGACAAAGAAGCCAAAACCATTCAATGGAAAAAAGACAGCATCTTCAACAAATGGTGCTGGTCCAACTGGATATCTGTATGCAGAAAAATGAAAATAGATCCATATTTATCAGTTTGCACAAAGCTAAAGCCCAAATGGATCAAAGACCTCAACATAAAACCAGATACACTAAACTGTTTAGAAGAAAAAGTGGGGAAGACCCTAGAACTCATTGGCACAGAAGACTACTTCCTGAATAGAACACCAACAGCACAGGCTCTAAGATCAACAATCAATAATTGGGACCACATGAAGCTGAAAACTTCTGTAAGCAAAGGACACTGTCATACAAAGGAATCGACACCATACAGATTGGGAAAGGATAATTACCAATCCTACTTCTGACAGAGGTCTAATATCTAGTATATATAAAGAACTCAAGAAGTTACAAAGCAAGAAATCAAGTAATCCAATTAAAAAGTGGGTATGGAGCTAAAAAGAGAGCTAACTGTAGAGGATTATAGAATGGCAGAAAAACACTTAAAGAAATGCTCAACATCCTTAGCCATTAGGGAGATGCAAATCAACACGACTCTGAGATTTCACCTTACACCGCCCAGAATGGCTAAGATCAAAAATTCTAGTAACAACGCATGCTGGAGAGGTTGTAAAGAAAGAGGAACCCTCTTCCATTGCTGGTGGGAATGCAAACTTATACAACCACTCTGGAAATCAATTTGGCGCTTTCTTAGACAATTAGGAATAGTGATTCCTCAAGACCCAGCTATACCACTCTTAGGCATATAGCCAAAAAATGCTCAAGTACACAACAAGGACATTTGCTCAATTATGTTCCTAGCAGCTTTATTTGTAATATCCAGAACCTAGAAACAACCCAGATGTCCCTCAGTTGAGGAATGGATACAGAAATTGTGGTACTTTTAAATAATGGAATCTACTCAGCAATTAAAAAGAGGAAATCATGAAATTCGGAGGCAAATGGTGGGATCTGGAAACGATCATCCTAAGTGGGGTATCCCAAAAGCATAAAGAAACATATGGTATATACTCACTTATAAAGACCTATAGGATAGGAAGTTCATGCTGAAATCTACACACCTAGGGAGGATATACAGGAAGGAGGACCCACGTTGGTATGATCAATGCTCGCTTGGATGAACAAATGGAATGGGCATTGAGTGGAGGAGAAAACAAGCAAGAGGACAGGAGCATGCCAAGGAGGACCTCTGTGGGGGGGGGGGGTCAATGTAGCGATGTATTAAGATATTAAGACTTGTGATCAAACCTTTGGCAGAGGGCGAGAAATGATGATAGAATTGGAGGAGATTGGTGAGACTTGGGGAGAACAAGAGCTCCACAAAGACCAAACTGAGCAGGGCACAGGGGTCTTATATGAGACGGTTTCTACAACCAAGTACCGCGTGTGGATATGGCCTGGAACCCCTAACCCATGATAGCTTGGTGTCAACTGAAGATGCTAGTGAGGGAAACAGGGACTCTTTCAGTCATGAACTTGATGGCTGACTCTTTGACCCTCCCCTATACATGCCGGGGAGTGACAGACTGGCTAGATCCCAGAGGAGGACATTGCAGCCCACCCTGAGGAGACAGGATGAGCTGGGGTTTGATGGAAGAGGAAGAGGTCCTCCCCTGTTGGTGGATTTGGAGGGGGCGGGGAGGAGATGAGGGAGGGAGGAGGAGGGGAGAGGGAATGAGGGAGGGGGCTACGCTTGGGATGCAAAGTATCTAACCTGTGATTGATACAAAAATAAATAAATTAATAAAAAAAGAAATTTCTAGCATGTTTATTGTTAGTAAAGACGTAAAATATTTTAGATCGAGAAGCTCACCAAATCATTGTAATAGCTTTGACTAGGTGGATATGCATTGCACTTATTCATGGTGTACATAGCACAACTTGATCATAGTATTTACTTATTAATTTTTGTTCTGGTAAGGTTATTTTTCTTGAGACAGAGTCTTATGGGCCTTAAACTTGTTGTGTAGATATGTCTGGGTTTAAAATGCTAATCCCACTAACCTCATGCACACTTTCTCTAGTTGATCATTTAATATTCATAAACCTATTTTCATTTGTTAGTGATTATGTCTAAGAAATTTCCACCAACTGCCTCTCATTATTGGCTTTTCTTCGCCTTAGATATGAACCCATAATGATTGGATCAGTTTCTGTATTAGTATCTAGATTTTACTAGTTTTTGTACTCTATCATAAAAACATATTTACTAAACCTAAGAAACTTTGTCAGTTACACAATAATCTAAAACTAAATATTGACTTGCCTTGGCTATCACCTTTGAATAGCATTCCTTTTTATATGTATTGAAGACATTGATATATGTAAATTATTTTCCAAATACTCCAATCACTACCCAAAACCCTAGTATGTTTATTTTTTTAATTGTTTAATTTTTTAAAATATTAGTTACAGTTTATTAACTTTATATCTCAGTTGTAATCTACTCCCTCATTCCCTCCCAATCCCACCCTCCCTCTCTCATCTCCTTTCTGCCCCTTTCCAAGTCTACTGATAAGGGAGGACCTCCTCCCCTTTCATCTGACCCTGATTTATTAGGTATCTTCAGGACTGGCTGCAAAGTCCTTCTCTGTGTCCTAGCAGGGCTGCTCCTCCCTGAGGGAGTGGGGAGGTCAAAGAGCCTGCTTTTGAGTTCATGTCAGAGAAAGTCCCTGTTCTCCTTAATAGGGTAACCCACTTGGATACTGAGCAACCATGGGCTATGTCCGAGCAGAGGTTCTAGGTTATATGCATACATGGTCCTTGGTTGGAGAAGCAGTCTCATAAAGGACCCTTATGCCCAGATATATTTGTTCCTTGTGGAGCTCCTGTCCTCTCCAGGTCTAACTAACTCCCACTTCTTTCATATGATTCCCTGCACTCTGCTGAAGGTTTGGTTATGAGTCTTAATATCTGTTTTGATACACTGCTAGGTAGAGTCTTTCCCAGGCCCTCTGTGGTAGGCTCTTGTCCTGTCACTTGCTTTCTCCTACATCCAATGTCCATCCCATTTGTCTTTTTAAGTGAGCATTGATCATCTTACCCCAGGTCCTCTTTTTTGTTTATCTTCTTTAGGTGTATAGATTTCATTATGTTTATCCTATCTTATAGGTTTATATAAGTGAGTATATACCGCGTGTGTCTTTCTGCTCTTGGGATACCTCACTCAGGATGATTGTTTCTAGGTCCCACCATTTGCATGCAAATTTCATGATTTCCTCATTTTTAATTGGTGAATAATGTTCCATTGTGTGAAAGTCCACAATTTCTGTATCCATTCCTCAACTGAGGGACATCTGGGTTGTTTCCAGGTTCTGGCTATTACTAATAAAGCTGCTATGAACATGGTTGAGCAAATGTCCCTGTTGTGTACTTGAGGAACTTTTGGATATATGCCCAGGAGTGGTATAGATGGATCTTGAGGAAGCGCTGTTCCTAATTGTCTGAGGAAGTGCCAGATTGATTTCCAAAGTGGTTGTACAAGTTTGCATTCTCACCAGCAATGGAGGAGAGTTCCCCTTTCTTTACATCTCCAGCATGTGATGGCACTTGAGTTTTTGATCTTAGCCATTCTGATGGGTATTAGGTGAAATCTCAAGGTCGTTTTGATTTGCATTTCTCTGATGGCTAAGGACATTGAGCATCTCCTTAAGTGTTTCTCTGTCATTCTGTATTCATCTACTGAACCTAGGATGTTTATTTGAATCTAATTTTTATTATGTCTTAATTATATAGAAAGATATTCTACAGAAAGATATATGAGTAATGTGTAGTTCATAAATACTGAGACATATTAAATGTATCTGAATACATGCATATGTACATCTAGCTCTTCAGTATTCTATTGGCATCTCACAGCCTCATTTTGATCTATAATTGTTTTAAATTTTAAGTACATTTTATATTAAAAATTTACCAAGTATACAATGTGCATGTGATGCTGAGTCTAGAAGAGGTCAAAGGACCCCTTGTAGCTTTAGTTACTTACAGCTCCTCCATCTAGGTGCTGAAAATTTGAGCACTGTGTACTGTTAACAACTAAGCCATTTTCCAGCTACAGATAATTATTTTGATTAAATAGAGATATTTGTTTTGGTGTTAACACAGGAGACAGGCAAAAAGTATTAGAAAATTACTTGTGACAAATGTTAGGACATGGAATAAAGGTGATTTCTACATAGGTAAATTAAGTGAAAGAAACACATCTTGGATAAAAGGAAAGTGTGAAAAACCTGCTTACATAATTGGAATGCATATCTTATCTATAAATGTCCATCACAGTGCCCACTAAGTTTTCAATATGAGCATATATAATGATGAATAATGTTTAAATGTAGTCAATATTATTCTATTCAAACAATTTTGTCTTTGTCTTTACACTATGCACAGGCATACCTGTTGGGTATCACTTGAAAGATCGATTTTTTTAAGTAATAATCATTCTGTGGTATGCATGGGGCAATGATATTAATATTCTGATGTTTCCTTTAAGTGTTGAAGCAAGAAAGGTAGTAAAAATATCTTAGAAATAGAGAGTTTCTGGACATTTATTTATTTGGTCATTGCTTTTTTTATATTTTATGAAAGAAGAAATAGCACCAAGAGGAATGACACAGAAATAGAGACTGGAACCAAT
The DNA here is from genome assembly GCA_028658305.1 of Pachyuromys duprasi. Lineage (NCBI taxonomy): Eukaryota > Metazoa > Chordata > Mammalia > Rodentia > Muridae > Pachyuromys > Pachyuromys duprasi. Next base: position 6,836 of record JAQQSO010007912.1, read on the forward strand.
GATCAGCGTTGCATCTACCTAGCAGTCTCTTCTTATGTTCTGTTAGGATTCTGAGGGGGAATAAAAATCAAAAATCAAAAAATCAAAAGCTGGGTCAATAGAGGTACGAGGCTGATGACCCAAGCCAACGGGTATTAGTATCACAGCTCTTTATATACTACTTATATAAAGGAAGCAGAAAAGAGGCCGGTAAAATTCCTGAGTTGAAGGAATTACCAGAAACTCATGGTATCCATAAATCCTCTTTTACAAAGTGCATGCTGCAACAGTAAGCAAGGCATTTCACATTTCGGTGCTTGGAACACTTGAGCACAGCTTTTCAGAGAAACTGTCAAGTGGTGTACCATTGCTAGCCTTGCCAAACACGATCCTGACGGGAACAAAAGCCCAGTGCTGCTTGTCTCGTGCACAGGACATGAAGAGGCGTTTGGTCCTACACAGCATGAGTGGTATTCTGATAAGCACTGGGGCCTCTTTTTCCTCTCAGCATGATGCTGGCTGCTCCTCAGCCTCAGGTGCTTTGGGATGAAGCAGATGGCCTTAGCCATTCAGTTTGCACACTACTTGATAAAGTCTTCACTCACGGTAATTGTATCCAATCCATCTTGACATTCCAGCACAGCCCTGGCCTTTTAAAACATTTTGGACCAAGAAGAACACAACACCAGACACAAACTTTTTTTTTTCCTCTCACATCTTACATCCTCAAAATGTGCCTACAATAGAAGAAAGGGAAAACATCTCAAAAGTACAGAGCTCTAAAACACTGAATGTATTTAAAAATGCAGCCTGAGGATGGTCCACAGATTGAAGAGCTGTGGTTTAGACATCACTATTCTTAATGTGAAAAACATACTGGATTTTTTTTGATGCCCTGGTCAATAAATATGATAATTTTGTTTCTGTTCTTTTAAAATATAAGACTATGATCTCTTTTATGATGTTGAGGATCTTAATGTTACTACCTCATGACTTACGGAGAATAATTGTCACAAGTTGATCTTGTATAGAGCCATAATTTATACAGTAGGAGAAACAAGAGCAAGCAAAGTGTTGTCCCTAAATGATGTTACCCTTTTCCCCAGTAAACGTTTTACTATTTGATTATGAGTGAAGTCATTCTGTGGAATGCAAAATATAATATTGTATAAGAGCAGATAGCTTCTAGCAGAGCATGAAATTTATATGTATACTTAAACAGAGAGAGCAAGAGAGAGAAAGAGAGAAACCTGTACATATGAAGTCACAAGCCTGAGCATTTGAAGCACTAATTTATACATCTAATCTATGATTTCAATTTTTTCTCAGAAAGAACAGCCCAGGAAAAACTTAAAGAACAAATCCACATGTAATGACTTTTAGTACAGTTTTAATTTCCTTAATAAAATATTGAGCATCTACAGATAAAGGTAAAAATTAAATTATGATGATTTCATGATCAAAATGTAATGAATAGAATTAAATGCCACAAATTATTCTTATAATTTTGGTTAGGAAATCTACACATAATGTTTTCAAATGTTAATTGAAGAGCTTTTGAAAATATTCATATTTATACTGGATCTACTATTTTATTATGAATATTGTCTATTAATAAGGTATAAAGTATTTTCCTAATTTATAGTCACACATAATTTTAGCATAATACAAGGTTAAAGAAATAACTGAATTAATATTTTTGTGTCCTCATCAACTAGGAGTTACCTAATTTTTGTCATCAAGAAATATACTTTCTTTATATTAGTTATTAAAAAATTGGACTGGAGGAGAAGAGGGAGAGAGGGAGGGTAGGATTGGGAGAAGTCGAGGGAGGGGGCTACAGCTGGGATATAAAGTGGATAAATTGTAATAAAAATAGATAGATAGAAAAAAATGAATGTCAATATTTCTGGAAAGAACTATATATGTATAGATGACTATATTTGTATATATATATACATACATATAGGAACTTTTTGATGAACAGCTCTTGGTGCATTATATACTAGATGTTAAGAGCACCAGCTGGCATAGTAGCTCTCAATTTCTATAACTCCTGCATGTGGCTCAGAGACATACATGCAGACAAAACACCAACACCTACACACATACAATAAATGAGTAAAGTTTTTAAAAAAGCATTTGATTAAAGAATAACCTAGATTATTTGAATTATAAGAATTATTTGAATTATTATTAATAATGCTGAATTGTTCTTTGCTCAAATGTATTTTTTTTGTGTATTACTTTTACTAGTACATGGCCTCTGGGGGGCCACAAGGTCAGTATATCAGTAAGATGCATATGATGGTATTAAATAATTCCGAAAGGAATATGGTAAAAGTTGTAAAATCAGAGTGTGCTGCTGAAGAGACAGACAGTGAAGTCACAAAGGTCACTTTTTGTTCTTTCTGGTAGTTGCTCTTCAGATGTTGACAATGCTTAATTTCGAATTCCTGTGACCACAATATATGACAGAAATAATTTCAGAGAGGAAATACTTAACTCAGGGTTTTAGGAGGCTTTCTCTATCATGATGGAAAGCACAGGTAGAATGGCTCACAGTATGTGGTGTAGATATGTGGCTGCGATTGTTCACACCTTGGCAGACCAGGATTCAGAGGGTCCAACAAGGATAAGGGATGAAGTGCAACATCAGAATTGGACTTCTTTCAGGTAGAATCCAAGTAGTTGGTTCAAAAGCAATTCCAAACAGGACCCTGTGGAGGACATTTCATTTTCAAACCATAACATTGCATATGTTGTTAGTTATCTTCTGTTGAGCCTCCATTTTGAAACTGGAGGTGGAAAGTGCAAATCTGATAACACAAAGGCAGACATCCCATACTGCTGAAAATTTCAATATGAGTTCTGGAATTTGACTTTTTATCTCTAAATGATTTCAGTGATTTTCATCTATTACTGGGAGACATTAGATATCGACACTTAAATTTGTTATGTAGGAAGTGAACCAAAATGATCTCATGCGTTATGCACCAATATAATAAAATAGACAATACTTAAATCACAATCCCTTAGCAGCATTTATTGCCAGAATATATCGTCCTTTACCATAAAGGATAAATTGAATCAACTGACAGTTTCTAGATTATCCAAAAATGGGTAATACATGAATAATTAAAAAATGAAATCTCTCTCTCTGCACTCTGTGCTCTTAAAACTAAATCTTTCAGTACTTCAATTATTGCTATTTTTAAACCATCATGTCATCATGTCCTCAACTAATATTTATATACTGTTCAACATTAGACATTATAATAATATACTTGTGAGATTCAGGTATTCCCAATTAACCCTGTAAAAATACAGATATTTTCCTTTTAAAAATATGATTCTTCAGAGATCCAAGATGGCTGCCACGAGAGAACACTGTGTCTGAGGAGTAGGAGAGCAGAAACAACGCAGCGACCAGGAGACTGAACTCTGGGACCTAAAACGCCAGCATTGTGAGTGCCAGGTGAGCGGAACTCCTACG
>JAQQSO010007913.1:0-10310 GCA_028658305.1 Pachyuromys duprasi
GTTTTCATGCTTTGTACTGTTTCCTTCAACTGATTGACTCTGTCTCCTATTTTGGTTGTTTCCTCTCTGTCTATGTTTGATTGTTCCTCTATGCGGGTGGTTAATTTCTTCTCCATTTCTTTGAGGGCCTTGTTCATTTCTTCTTTTTGTCTCTCCTCTTGTTCCTCCAATATCTGCATAATCAACGCTTTAAGATAATTTTCCTGTGTCTCCGCTGAATTAAAATTTCTGCTGCTTTTCGGTGTTTCTGGTGGGGCCATGGTGTCCTGATTTTTGTTGGGTGATTTCTTTCTCTGATTTCTGGGCATTTGTTTATATATAATCAGGGAGCTCTTTGTGCTTTAAGGCTGTACTTCAGTCTGAAACTGTCAGTCTCTTGTGTCAGGAGTATTCTTCAAGAAGATCAGGGATTTCCGGTGGTTTGTTATTGTTTGTTGTTGTCTCAGTTGAACTCTTTTGTGGGCTCTGTGTGTCTGGCTTCGTGCTCTGTGCTAGAAGCTGTGAGCACTGCAGAGTGGTCACCCCTCTGGTCTGGAGGTCTTGCTCCTCAGTCTTTTGAGATGTCTTTGTGCTCAGCCCTGAGCTTGTTGCTAAGGGCTCTCCCCTGGAATGGAGATTTGGCTCCCCCTTCTGGGCCAGGGGCTGTGCACCACAGTCTGAGATGATATTTGGGGCACACACAATGGGTTTAGGTTGGTGTGCCTCCGCTGAATGCAGGCCTGTCTGAAATGGTGCCCGAGGCCTTCTCTGTCTGTCCTGTGGACACACAATGGAACTGAGGTTTTGGCCCTCAGTGTGCGGTCTGGTCAAGATGGTCCCAGGACTTTGTCAGTCTGGGGTGGCTCCTGCAATCCGTGCACGCCCACTGCACACCAGTGGGTTGAAGCAGAACTCAGGTCCCTCCCAGACTTGCCCGGACTGGCACAGGGACTGAGGTTTGCTGGTGGAAGCATGTGGCTCGTGCCCGCAGAGTGCAAACTGGTCAAAACAGTCCCCTGCCTTTCTCAGACTGGCGTGGTTCCTGCGATCTGTTCGTGCCCGCTGCACACCCGTGGGTTGAAGCAGAACCCGGGTGCAGTGTGCGCTCATAGGGTGCAGTTCGGTGAAAATGGTACCCGGTTCCTCCTCAGACTGCCCGCGAGACTGTATGATCCAGTCTATAATGGCGGATGCGGGCGCCCAGTGCTGAGATGGCTGCTTGTTCCGATCAGAGCTGTGCGCTGCTGGTCACCAGGAGGTTTTCCCGGGGAATAACTGGGTGTCCCTAGGGTTTTCCCACTTGATTTTCTCACCGTGGGAGTCTGCTCACCTGGCAATCACAGATGCTGGCGTTTTAGGTCCCAGAGTTCAGTCTCCTGGTCGCTGCGTTGTTTCTGCTGTCCTACTCCTCAGACACAGTGTCCTCTAGTGGCAGCCATCTTGGATCTCTTACACATATATTGTAAAAATATATCATGTACATGTATGTGTTTGTGTGTGTTACTCTATATTTTAAAAACAGTTTTCTTTCTGCATATTTTTGTTACTTTTGAATTAAAACAAAATACATTTGCTTAATGTATATTGTCAAAACTCTGTCCTGGAATAGAGTCATGTGAGAATTTTAAGTTCTTGTGTGAACATTCAAAGATAACAAGACTACAGTGACTTAGATTGCTTCAAAACACAGTATTTTTCTTAAAATGTGTTATGCTTGAATTACCTCTGATTAACCACTAATGTCTTGTGTTAATAGTTAAAAATTTTAAACTATCCTTTTTATACTTCTGTGGAAAAAATAGGCCATTTTTCCAAGTGACTTGTTTTTGTTAATTGTCCAACTTGAACACATAAGAACTTGACTGCCATGACCTTTCTTAAACAACAGAGTATACATTTTCTGCGGTGCTGAATAAACCTGGCTCTTACAAAAATTATATATACATAAAATACCTAAAATAAGTTTGAAAAAATTAACAAAAATGATGAACTCTAAGAACAGAAACCATGACTAAATATGTGTTTCACCACACCTGCCATCTTCTTTCAGAATATGTCTTGTGGAAGTGTGAGAAGTAATATGTTCTCAGTGCGTGGTTTAGACATGCACTTTTAGTCAGGGAAGAGAATTTAAAGTGAATGGTTGTGAGCCTAATGTTGAAACTGCTAGACAGGAATCTCTGCTGTGTGAAATTCAGGTGGCACAATGTCTTGATGCATTAAGTTCTGAACAATCCAGACTACAGGATTATAGTTATAGCAGTAGAAACAGAAGCTTCTAATAAATAAATGTTTTTGTAAACAAAAACAATAGGGTAAAAGTACAGTTCTTCATATTAGAAAATTTACATTAATCATGAAAATGATACCTTAAACACCTTTAACTGGCTCCAAATTTAATTACCTAGAATCATGTTTTCCCATAAAATCAATAATCTCAACTAACTTGTTGTTATAAACAAAACTGAAAATCCCAACTGTTCTATTTTAACAATAAAGACTCAGGCACCAGATGCTAGGGTAAAACAGGCTAGCCCAGATAAGCAGAGAAAGCACCAAGCTGACCTTCCATCTCAGTGCAGGTCCAGATGGAAAAAATTCCTAAGCCAAAGGCTCAAAGCACCAAAAGCCAGGGAGGTGAGGAGTTGAAGCCTAAGCTAAAGTCAGAGTTTAAGCTAAAACCCTTTCCTACTTCTCCAAGTTATTCTAAATATTCCTCAACTCAAAGTCCCTTCTACTCTCTAATCTCTTTCATCTGGTTTCTTGTTCTGCCTCTTGACCTAGAATTAACTTTATTAAATTCAGTATTCAGAAAGCTCTTAGATTAAAGGTGTGTGGTAGGACACACCTAAGACTAGCCAGGACTGGCTGGACCATACCATAATCACTTGTTTACAGGAAACAGAAAGTTCTTGGATTAAAGGTGTGTGGTAGGACTCAACCACACCAAACAAAAAAACAAGGTTTTAAAGTTCACAGTTTTGGGTTTCACAATGGGATCAAATATCCTGCAACAAACTTCAGTCTTTCAGTAAAGTTAGTTCATACTCCCCAAAATATGCTTTCTCACAAACATGGGCACCCCTGAAGTACACTTCAGTGCTTAAATTAAAAGGTAATTTATCTAACAAATATCCAAAGACATATAAAAGCTTAGACTGTAAATATATGCTAAAAATTTTTGTTTTATTGAGTAGACGTATCAATTAATAGAGGGTTAAGTAACTCATATTCAATAGAAATTGCTATAATTATTTATTACCAAACAATTTTAGGCATACTGGTGTCTCAGACATTTGTATATCTTATTTAATATGGTATCCTTTGTAAAGTTTAATAATCTAAATATTAATATAGTTAACTATCTCATATAAGTACCTCACTATTTAGGATACATTCACTGGCATTTATATATTGATGAGTTACATGAGGACACTTTTCTAACAAGTCTATTGACCATCTCTACCACTCTGGCAAGCAATTTCACTGTTGTTATTACTCCAACTTTTCCCCAGTCTTCCTCCAGGAAATTTTAATTTTCTCTTCTATATTTTATATGACATGAGTATGAAGCCTAGTATTCACAAGTGGCAGAGACTATAATATTTGTCTTCCCAATCATCTTTGGGTTAACATGCTTCAATCCTTTTGCTGTGTCAGATTAGTTGATATTTCCAAACACCTACGAAACTTTTCTTAGTAGATCATCAAATGTCTTCATGGTTTTAATTTCATAATGCTTTGGCATAATGTGATGCTTAGCTATAGCATCTTCTGAAAAGTACTAAGGAGTTTCATCATGACTTTGACGCTAGTAATTGGAGTAAAACTGAAAGTCTCTCACACACAAACACACATGGAGTGAGAGAAAAAGAGAGAGAGAGCCCTGATGATTAGATATTCCTATAGTTCTTCAGTAGGGTTTTCAGAATGAGATGACTGGTAAAGACAAAGTATGCTTTCCAATATGAACATACTGAATTAGATACTGAATTAGAAGCATTTTCTAATTCAGACTCCTTCTATGCAAGCCCACAAGGATCTGGCCTTATCTGGCCCATCTACATCAAGTCTAAGGGCTTAAATTTGTAATAGCTGCCTGGCCAATCATAAAATCTCTCTCTTTCCCTTTCATTCTAATCCCTAACATTCCAATTTTGTAGTTATTTCATATACTTGTATTTCTTGAGGACACTATGAATTTCAGCCTTCTCAGGACCAAACAGACATCTAGGCCACACAGTGTTACTCAGCAAGGCTCTGTCTCAAAAGACAAACAACAACAACAAAATTACATAAAATAGTTAGTTAAAATATGATCTTGTTAGAATATTTTAAACTGAGAAAAGTCATTGAACGTAATTGGGAATGTGAAAAATAATCTATAAACAATAAGCTGGATATCAAGTAGTTACAGTGAATCAAAAAAAAAAAGGGAAAGGCACTGGTAATCATTCAGTTATTCCCACATAGATTATAAAAGGACATACAGTGTATTGAGTATGCCTCAAGGAGACAACAGGATTAAGACAGTGTATTAAAGGTGGGCTGGGGTACAAGTGTGTTCCCAACCTAGAGAAGGCCTCATTATTAGGATGATTTACTTTGCATGCAGTTTTCCTGAGAAGGTAGAACAAATTGAGCAGTTATCATTTGGGGAGGTTAGAAAAAACTGGTGTGCATACAGTTTTCAGTTAAGCAATATCTACTGTGCATTTACTATGTAAATCAAGGTGTGTCTGCTTGATTTATGTTTGGTATCAGAGGTCAAGTCACCAGAGCTGAAAGTAAAGCTTTGTGCTGTCAGCACAAAGACTTCTACAGTTACCAGTGTAGCATTTTTAGACCTAGAACATTAAAAGGATCTAATAAGGATCTATTCCATCATCTGTCAGTTTGTTAATAAACTTCTTGATATAATATCGAAAGCCAGAATATAAAACTCCCATGTATATTGCCAATATTCAATTCTTTACATATACTATAGAAACAAGGAAGAATTAACCATTTTTGTTTGGTATTGTTTCATTGTTGTTTTCTCCTATTGATTGGTGGTATTTTCAGAGTCCCTCAAAATGGTAGTGGTATATTACGTTGAAAGTAATATGCTTCAGCTACTGATTCTAGTGAGCTCAACTAAAACACATGAGTGAGTCTGTTGAAACACACTCAAAATCAAAGGTTCAAATGGTGGTATGTTTTTACATTTGCATCTATAAATAATAAGCACATAGTGAGTCCATTCATTTCTTACAGGGACTCATAAGGTAACTAAAAAGGCAGAAAGTCTGGCATCACTGACTTCCTTTGGTATCTGTCTCCTTTAACTTAGGTCACCTGCTTACTTTGGAAGTTAATCACTCAAGGGATGTCCTTCTGTAAAGTAGCAAGATGTAACCAGTCTCGTTCACTTTCATGGCTGAAGGCACAAAGATAAAAAGGTAATTGAGGCATCTCCCTGTCAGCATTTTACTTAATAAGTTCCAGTCACTGTCCTAAGCGTGTAGTGTCACCTTGGATTTCAAAAACAGCAAAGCTTCCTAAAACAGGCCACCTCCTAGTTTTAGGCAATTATCTCAGATAATGAGTATCCTGGTATAATTGTTTTATGATTATAAGATTGTTGGGCAGGTAATGATTTTCTTTCTTCCAACTTGCAGTACCAGGACTCAGTAATGATCACCAAGATCACACTAGAAAACTATTTAATTATGCATTTCGCATGTGCCCTACACTAGACTCTTCTGCTTAAACATGAATCCTCTGTCTATACCCAAACACTAACTTTTGATCTTTGGGACTCTGCATATATTTATATTCAAATATGCACATTAATTAAATAGTGTTCTCTGGTTTTCACAATTTTAATTATTATATGGACACAGGAATCCAAGTTATTGGGGTTGCCAGTTCTGGAAATTTTGTTCTGAAATTCCACTAATGTTCTTATACTTAAAAAAAACGTATTCAAGTTATAGAAATAAATATTTTTATTTTGTCATAATAGTTTTATATTGTACTTAGATACAAAAGAAAACAAGTTCATAATTCTGAGATGAAATGGTATAACTTAAATAGCAATTGTTTTTTTTTTCCAGAGAGCTTTCATTCTTTTCTTTTATTCTGTCTCATATAGTAATACAGATATATAAAAAATATATATATATTTAAGTTATATAACCCAAATTGTCACACACATGTATAAATTGTAAAATCATCTCCAGAATCTAACCCTCTGATTTATGTTCTACCCCACACAGAATTATCTTCTGTGCATGATAATACCAACTGAGATCACATTCTTTGCAGATTTTCACTTATGCAAAACGGTGTGAACATTATTTCATTATTTTTCCCTCATGGAAATGAATATTTCATCTTCAGTACTCTAAATCATGAAAACCTAATTAGGTTGTTAGTACAGTGATGCCGCAATGCATCAAGTGCATATAAAATCAGATGGATGGATTTATTCAGAGTGAAGTAGTTATTTAAAAGAATTCCTTAGGAAGGGAATTTGGAATTTTCCAGTGCTGGGATTAAGACAGTAAGATGAGTAAAGACTGCCCCAGAGGGTGTATCTGTTGATAGGACATGATTCTAGGTCCCTGTGACTGTGTGTGACATCAGGGGAAAATCATCTTTGGTTTTGGTAATTCAGGGAGGTGAATAAAGAACAGAGGACAATGCTAAAAAGCCTTTTCTCATTTTAAAACATTATTCTCAGAAGAATTGTTGTACTACAAAACAAATAAGAAATGGAAAATATAGTAAAACATTCTGGAAAATTCATGCTCAATTCCAAAGTGTCCCATATTTTTTTTTTACGTAAAACCCACATTCTGTATTAAACTGACACTAGAAACTCAGTTTGAATGATATTTCTCATGCATGAAGAAACCAGCATAACAGTTAACCTCCAAAATGACAGCAGAAAGTTATAGCTTTAGACAACCTTTACTCTCACCTCATAGTTTGGGCTTCAAGCAAACATCGCTGTTTAAATACTATGAAGCTAAATTTTGTGGTGAATCAAGTAGCTTCTAATTTAAAATTCATCAGGAGACATGTGTCTAAAGTGACTGTTTATTCTCATTAAAAAGAAACAAATAAAGAGTAGAAATTTATTAATAGGATATTTTATATCATGTTTCTGATTTATAAAGAGAAGAGCCATAGTAAAAAGCAATTACTTATTACTTACCCTGAAAATTTTCAAATTAAATTTAAGCTACAAATTGTGACATGACATTTTGAAAACATATTTTTCATGAGTGTACAGTTATATTATATAAGCAACAAGAAAATAATACTCAAAATATGTGTCATGAATATTTAACGTGATTTTAAAACATTTGTTATTCATTGAATAGTTGTTTGTTACCACAGTCCAGGAAAAATGGATGAACACAAGTTTAAAATATACTATGGTGAACTTACAGAACTGTAAGTGTGTAACCTACCAAGATTATTAGTAGTTTTTCTAAATAAAAACTTTGGATGTGAAACAGGAAGCTGATAGAGAAGACTGGTAACAGTGCAATAAATTTCCACAGGATCATGAGAAAGTAACCTTTTCATGGGCATAACATTAACTTTTAACTTTTTGGATGACAGGTTTTCTCCCTGATTTATCAGCTGATTTGGTACAAACAGATATATATTACCAGATATACAAACTGTAGATGTCTCTTCCTTAAACTCAGGATATATGGTCTGAGGATCAAGATGTGTAAGATATAAGGAATATATATATATATATATATATATATATATATATATATATATATAATGTATATATTACACTATATTCTTTATAATTGGGTTGGTATAAAAACATGAATTTTGTCAAATTTTTATTTTTTGTTTAAATTTTGAAAATGCTGATGTTTTTAAAATTATTTTAATTGTATTTTGTATCCAAAGTACTATTATTTACTAATCTAAGTGGATGCCTTGGCCATAAATTTCTGAGAGAGTTTCCAGGGGGGATAAAGAAAAAAAAAACATTGACTATACAAAGTAGAATTTTATAGAGAAAGAATTGCCAAATGGATAGTACTATAAAAATGTCTGGTTTTATGTTGTGGTCTTTGATCTACTTGGACTTTAGTTTTGGCAGGGTAATAAACATGGATCTATTTTTATTTTTCTACATGTGGACATCCAGTTAGACCAGCACCATTTTCTAAAGATGCTATCTTTTTTTCCATTGTGTGGTTTTGGTTTCTTTGTCAAAAATCAAGTACCCACTGTTGTGGATTAATTTCTGAACCTTCAGGTTTGATTGCTTTGATCCACTAGTCTGTTTCTATGTCAGTACCATGACATTTTTATTACTGTTGCTCTACAGTACAGCTTGAGATCATGTGTATAGATACCTCCACAGGATCCTTTATTGTACAGGGATATTTTAGATATTCTCAGTATTTTGACTTACTATATGAAACTGAGAATTGTTCTTTCAAGGTCTGTAAAGAATTGTGTTTTTATTTTAATGGAAATTGCATTGAATCTGTAGATTGGGTTTGGTTGGATGGCCATTTTCCCTATGTTAATCCTACCTATCTATGAGCATGGGAGATCTTTCTATCTTCTGATATCTTCTTCAATTTCTTTCTTCAAAGACCTCAACATAAAATCAGACATACTAAATCTGTTAAAAGAAAAAATGGGGAAGAGCCTTGAGCTCATTGGCACAGGAGACAACTTCCTGAACAGAACAGCAAGAGTCACGCTCAAAGATCAACAATCAATAAGTAAGATGACCTGAAAATGATAACCTTCTGTAAAGCAAAGGACACTGTCAACAGAACAAAACCATAGCCTACAGATTGGGAAAAGATCTTTACCAACTCAACATCTGACAAGAGGGTAATATACAGAATATATAAAAAACTCAAGAAAATATACACGAAAAAAACAAATACTCCAACTAAAAATGGGGTACATAGCTAAACAGAGAATTCGCAAAAAGGAAAATCAAATGGCAAAAACACTTAAAGAAGTGAGCTATCCCAGAAGCAGAAAGACACACATGGTATATAATCATTCATATGTACATATAAAATAGGATAAACGAACTAAAATCTGTACACCTAAGGAAACTAATCAAGAGGGAGGACACTGGCTAAAATTTATAGTCCTGAGCCTAAAAGGCAAAGCAGATTGACATCAGAAAAAGAAAACAGGAAACAAGCTAGGAGCCTGTCACAGAGGGCCCCTGAAAGGCTTTGCCCTGCACAATATCAAAGCAGATGCTGAGACTTATGGCCAACTGTTGGGCAGAGTACATGGAAATCTTATGAAAGATGTGAGAAACAGTAAGGTAGGGAGAGGACAAGAGTTCCACAAGGAAAGCAATGGAACCAAAAAATCTGAGCACAGGGGTCTTTCCTGAGACTGATATTCCAACCAAGTACTACACATGGAGAAAACCTACAACCACTGCACAGGTGTAGCCCATGGCAGTTCTGTATCCAAGTGGGTTCCATAATAATGGGAATAGGGAAGGCCTCTGAAATGAACTGATTGGCCTGTTCTTTGATCACCTCACCCTGATGGAGGAGCAGCCTTACCAGGCCACAGAGGAAGACAAAGTAACTACTCATGATGAGAGCTGATAGACTAAAATCAAAAGGAAGGAAAGCAAGATCTTCCTTATCACTGGACTTGGGGAGGGGCATGTGTGGAGAAGGGGGAAGGAAGGTGGGATTGGGAGAGGAGGAGGGAGGGGTTTATGGGGGGATACAAAGAAAATAAAGTGTAATTAATAAAAAAGTAAAAAAGTACCCTCTTAAGAGGAAAGACCAGCACCATTTGTTGAAGATGCTGTCTTTTTTCCATTGAATGGTTTTGGCTTCTTTGTCAAAAATCAAGTTTCCATAGGTGTGTGGGTTCATTTCTGGGTCTTCTATTCGGTTCCATTGATCCACTAATCTGTTTCTATGCCAATACCATGCAGTTTTTATTACTATTGCTCTGTAGTACAGCTTGAGGTCAGGGATGGAGATACCTCCAGATGATCTGTTGTTGTGGAGGATTGTTTTGGAGATTCTGGGTTTTTTGTTTCTCCATATGAAGTTGAATATTTTTCAAAACACTTAAAGAAATGCCCAACGTCCTTAGCCATCAGGGAGATGCAAATCCAAACGACTCTGAGATTTCACCTTACACCCTCCAGAATAGCTAAGATCAAAAACTCTAGTGACAACGCATGCTAGAGAGGTTGTGGAGAAAGAGGAACCCTCCTCCATTGCTGGTGGGAATGCAAACTTGTACAACCACTCTGGAAATCAATTTGGTGCTTTCTTAGACAATTAGGAATAGTG
>JAQQSO010007914.1:0-10309 GCA_028658305.1 Pachyuromys duprasi
AAAAAAAAAAAAAAAAGCCCAGGACCAGATGGTTTCAGCTCAGAATTCTACCAGACCTTCAAAGAAGAGCTAACTCCAGTTCCCTTCAAACTATTCCACAAAATAGAAACAGAAGGAACACTACCAACCTCATTCTATGAAGCCACAGTCACCATGGTACTTAAACCTAACAAAGACCCAACAAAGAAAGAGAATTTCAGTCCAATCCCCTTATGAACATTGATGCAAAAATACTCAACAAAATACTTGCAAACCAAATACAAGAACATATCAAAGATATCATCCATTTTGACCAAGTAGGCTTCATCCCAGGGATACAGGGGTGGTTCAATATATGGAAATCCATCAATGTGATCCACCATATTAACAAACTGAAAGAAAAAAAAAACACATGACAATCTCCTTAGATGCCAAAAAAGCATTTGACAAAACCCAACATCCATTCATGTTTAAAGTATTGGAGAGATGAGAGATACAAGGCACATACCTAAACATAATAAAGGCAATATACAGTAAGCCTATAGCCAACATCAAACTAAACAGAGTGAAACTTAAATCAATCCCACTGAAATCAGGGACAAGGCAAAGCTGCCCCCTCTCACCATATCTCTTCAACATAGTTCTGGAAGTCCTTGCAAGAGCAATAAGACAATCGAAGGAGATCAAGGGGATAGAAATTGGAAAAGAAGAAGTCAAAGTATCACTATTTGCAGACGATATGATAGTATACCTGAATGACCCCAAAAATTCTACCAGGGAACTCCTACAGCTGATAAACACCTTCACCAAAGTGGATGGATACAAAATTAACTCAAAAAAAAAATCAGTAGCCTTCTTGTATACAAAAGACAAAAGGGCTGAGAAAGAAATTAGGGAAACAACACCCTTCACAATAGCCACAAAAGACATAAAGTACCTTTATGTGACGATAAACAAACAAGTCAAAGACTTGTATGAAAAAAAAATTCCAGTCTCTGAAGACAGAATTAGAAGAAGATATCAGAAGATGGAAAGATCTCCCATCCTCATGGCTTGGCAGGATTAACATAGTAAAAATGGCCATCTTACCAAAAAAAAAAAAAAATCTATATATTCAGTGCAATTCCCATCAAATTATCAACACAAGTCTTTACAGACCTTGAAAGAAAAATTCTCAACTTCATATGGAATAAGAAAAGAAAAACAGAATTGCTAAAACAGTCCTCTACAAAAAAAAAAAAAAAAAAAAAAAAAAAAAGTTCTTCTGGAGGTATCTCCATCCTTGATCTCAAGTTCTATTATAGAGCAACATTACTAAGAACTGCATGTACTGGCATAGAAAGGTTTCTATGGTGGAACAATGGAATCAAAATGAACACTCTGAAATAAACCCACACACTTAGGGACATCTGATTTTTGACAAAGTTGCCAAAACCATACAATGGAAAAAAGATAGCATCTTCAATAAATGATGCTGGTCTAACTAGATGTCTACATGTAGAAAAATGCAAATAGATCCATACTTATCACCCTGCACAAAACTAAAGTCCCAGTATATCAAAGACCTCAACATAAAACTAGACCCATTAAATCGGTTAGAAGAAAAAGTGGGGAAGAGCCTTGAACTCATTGGTACAGGAGACAACTTCCTGAACAGAACACCAACAACACAGGCTCTAAGAGCAACAATCAATAAATGGGACCACATGAAACTGAAAAGCTTCTGTAAAATGAAGGACACTGTCATCAAAACAAAATGAGTGCCTACAGATTGGGAAAGAATCTTCATCAACCCTATATCTGACAGAGGGCAATATCCAGTTAATATAAAGAACTACAGGAGTTGAAAAGCAAAAAATCAAGTAATCCAATTAAAAAAAAATGGGGAACAGAGCTAAACAGAGAACTCTCAATAGAGGAATATCATATGGCAGAGACACACTTAAAGAAATGCCCACCAGGCAAATGCAAATCAAAACGACCCTGAGATTTCACCTCACACCCATCAGAATGGCTAAGACAAAAAACTCAAGGGACAATACATGCTGGAGAGGTTGTGAAGAAAGGGGAACCATCCTCCACTGCTGGTGGGAATGTAAACTTGTACAACCACTCTGGAAGTCAATCTGACGCTTTCTCAGACAACTAGGAATAGCACTTCCTCAAGATCCAGCTATACCACTCCTAGGCATATATCCTAAAGAGTCTCAAGTACACAATAAGGACATTTGCTCAACCATGTTTATAGCAGGTTTATTTGTAATAGCCAGAAGCTGGAAACAACCCAGATGCCCCTCAACTGAGGAATGGATACAGAAATTGTGGTACATCTACACAATGGAATATTCCTCAGCAATAAAAAACAAGGATATCATGAAGTTTGCAGGTAAATGGTGGGAACTGGAAAGGATCATCCTGAGTGAGCTATCCCAGAAGCAGAAAGACAAGCATGGTATATATTCACTCATATAGACATATAATATAGAATGAACCTACTAAAATCTGTACATCTAAAAAACTAATCAAGAGGGAGGACTCTGGCTAAAATGCCCAATTCCCAACCAGAAAGGCAAAGCAGATGGACATCAGGAGAAGAAGAAAACAGGAAACAAGTTAGGAGCCTGTCATAGAGGGCCCCTGAAAGGCTCTGCCCTGCAGAATATCAAAGCAGATGCTGAGACTTATGGCCAACTGTTGGGCAGAGTGCATGGAATCTCACGAAAGATGTGGGAAATAGTAAGATAGGGAGAGGACAGGAGCTCCACAAGGAGAGCAACAGAACCAAAAAATCTGATCACAGGGATCTTTCCTGATATTGATGCTCCAACCAAGTACCATGCATGGAGAAAACCTAGAACCCCTGCACAGATGTAGCCCATGGTAGTTCAGTGTCCAAGAGGGTTCCATAGTAATGGGAACAGGGACTGTCTCTGACACGAACTGATTGGCCTGCTCTTTGATCACCTCACCTGGATGGAGCACAGCCTTACCAGGCCACAGAGGAAGACAATACAACCACTCCAGATGAGAGCTGATAAACTAGGATCAGAAACAATGAGAGGAAGACCTCCCCTATCAGTAGACTTGGGGAGGGGCACACATGGAGAATGGGGAGGGAAGGTGGGATTGGAAGGGGAGGAGGAAAGGGTTATGGGGGAATACAAAGTGAAAAAAGTATAATTATTAAAAATAAAGAAAAAAAAGAATGTGATAATGTTAGTGCTAGGTTTTTTAGACTCCACCAGCAATCATATGAGTCAGAAAATGAAGTCATCAAATGCTTTCCAACTAATAAGGACCAAGTGGGACAGTTCTAATGTTTCCTTACAGATTTCAGAACAGGGGGAAGTACA
The DNA here is from genome assembly GCA_028658305.1 of Pachyuromys duprasi. NCBI lineage: Eukaryota > Metazoa > Chordata > Mammalia > Rodentia > Muridae > Pachyuromys > Pachyuromys duprasi. The sequence continues at coordinate 3,333 of JAQQSO010007914.1, forward strand.
CTAAGAGAATTATATCACATAGCTTACAAGATCAGCTCTCCAGAGCAGACTGCTAGGTTAGGACCTTGGCCTTCCAGGACAAGGTGCTGTGCCTGAGAAACTAGGATGGGGGAGAACACATTGTATGGTGGCCCTGAATTGACCAGATGATGCAGACAGAGTCTGGTCCACACACACACACACACACACACACACACACACACACACACTCAAACATTTTCTTCTTAGTCTTCTTCCTGGAAAGATGGCTCAGTGGGTAAAAGTACTTTCCACTTAAGCCTGAGGACCAGCGTTCGATCCCTGGAATTCACATTAAGGTGGAATTTAAACAAATTGCGCAGTTATCTTCTATGCTCCACTTGTGTGCCATAGAGCATGCAAGTCTCCAGCACTCCCAGTCCATCATATTTTCACTGTAACAATAAAAGGACACACAAAGTCAAACCATTCCAAGACTACTTAGCGATTTCTATCAGAAGCATACACTTCAAAAGTAGCATTGAGGGTACAGACACAAAGGTGGGTCTGGTCAATTTTTGAATCTCCAACACTCACATCAAAAACTAAGTATGGCATTTGTGTCTGTAAACCCAGTGCTTTGTGAGGCAGAGACAGGAGAATTCCTGGAGCTTGCTGATGTCACCCTAGCTCAGGGTCCCTTGCCTCAAGGGAATATGGCAGAGAATGATAAGGCAGGATATACAATGTGATGTCATTATCTGTCCTCTGAGAATACAGTCATGTGCAGCTGCACACTCATGTGTACATACATTGCATACACAATAAAATAAAAACCAATTAAATTGAGAGGCAAAGAGAATATTTAAATGGAACATTCAATGAGTGTGGTACAAGTTAAGCTTAAAATCACAGAAATATTGTTTCAGCAATTGTCCTCAATTTTTGTGTCCTTCTATATGAGCAAGTCATCCTGTTTAGAATGATTTCAAAGGTTAAAGACACATGCTATTCATACTACATGGCACAAAAGCATAACATTAAAACTGGTTTTTCAGAAAAGGCACTAATATGTGGGGGAAAGGATTTATTTTTCTTGTTGTGAGATGATTTTTCCAAAGTGGTTAAAGAATTTTTCTAGGATATTTCTGTCAGGTCCCAAAGAAACTCAGGACAGATGGCAAACTGTAGTGCCTAATAGCATATGAAGTGCATGCTGACCTCAGGCTCTTTCACCATGGCAAGTACCTGTTATAATGTTCTGGCCCTTCTCACTCTAACCTCTTCAAGCCCTGAGCTTTGCTTTCCTTCCCCCAGCTTCTGATTCCTATATAACCCTTCTATTTCAGCCACATGCTCTCTTTGCCCGCTTGTTTGCCTTGTCCCTTTCTCCTCTCTCTTCTCTTACTCTCTTGCTCTCCTCCTTTCTTTCTTTCTTCATGGCTTGGTTCAGTCTACTGACCATGTCTAGTGTATTACTTTCTCTCCATGCTCTGGATTCTCCCAGATGTGTCTGGCTGTACTTTTTCATATCTATAGTAAAAACTTTCTCCTGAACCATACCTTGGAGTAGTCCTACCCTCATTTTTGTTCAATTTTTTTTATTTACTGTCTCTGCTTTTTATTAGCCACTTTAGAATCTACTCCATTTCTCAACCACATTGCCATGTCCAAGCTAGATTATTTAGCTTCCTGGAGAAATAGTAGGTGGCGTATCCATGCTTTTAGAAGGTTTTCAGATCTGCTTTTTGAGCTATTGTTAAGGTAAGCAATCAGTAAGACTAGGAGTCAGGATAATTTTATCCCATAACCAAGGTAGCTTTGAACTATTTTTAATGGGAAAAATAAACAATGTTTTGTTCATGATGAAAGGAAAAGTATCTTCTGCTTTGGAAATACACTTTGAATCCTATTTTGAGATTCCAAAGAGAGGCAATTAACTTCACTGTAGAACTGAACGATAAGCTTATTACTTTAATATAGTTTTATTATTGTTGTAACCAGAGGGTGGTTATGTTAACATTCTATTACCTATATTGTATATCTGTTCTCTTTAGGTGATATTTAAAATGTCTTAAGAAAAATCAACTTTTTTATTAACAAAGATTGTATAGGGATAAATTTATTAATTTTAAGTTTGCTGATTTTTTTCACAATTTGTAATTATGATACCAACAGGTCTTATCGTTTGATGTGTATAAAAGACAAGAAAACCATAGAATAAGATACTATAAAATCTATTTCTATCCTGAAGATGACACCAGTCAAGTAAATGATAAATCAGAATTGATAAATAGTGGACTTACTCAAGGTATCTATTTAAAATAGCAATGTGGTTCTTTTGCTTCTAATTACTGTCTTACATATTGTTTGTCTTTAGTTTTTTTAAAGGCCCCATGCTAATACATAGACATCTCAGTTATGGGCAATAATGAATATAAACATGACATTAGCCTTTAGTTCACGATAGTGCCAACATATTTCTGCCACTTATAACTCAACACAGGCCATTTCTTCCCTCTCTCTGCAATATGAAATATTATTATATCTAATATAGCAAAGTCTTCAAAGCTGTTGGTTTCTTTGGTGTCACTGCATCCCTTCACTACATCATCCAAGATGCTATTTCTTTTTCTTTCTTGGACAGTCATTTGTGTCATCCTGGCTCTCCTCATCTACTACTGACACTGTTAATTATCATGACCTTGCTGTTTGTTTGACTGTGCCAGTTTAGCATTGCTGTGACCAGGTTCTGATAGAAGCATCTTAAGGGAGATGATATGTGTTTGCTCATTGTTTCAGCTCAATGGGGAGCATAGTAGGGCAGCTAACATGATAATGATCACAAAGCCTACTAGAATAGTAGAGGGACCATGGCAAGTTCAGCCACCAATGACATGCTAATGACCTACTTCCTCCAATTAGACCATACTGGCAATAGTTCTACATCCTCCAAAGTAATCCCTTCCAGTTTTAAATCCATTAACAGATTAATCCCCTCATTAGAGTCTCAGTTATCCTATTTATTAGGTCAGCACCATTCAATTCTAATCAGTCTAGAAATGCCCTCACAGATAGAACCATGATATGTTTTTCTAGTTTCCTGAAGTTTCTGAATCCAATGAAATCAACAAGATTAACCACCATAGCATCTCAACAGAACCCCGTTTCTTCACTATGTATAATATAGAATAAACATACTAAAATCTATAATTCTAAAGAAGTTAAACCACAAGGAGGACCCTAGGGAAGAGGCTGAAATCTCACTTAGAAGGGCAAACAGGATAGACATCGGAAGTAGGAGAAATCAGGAAACAGGACAGGAGCCTCCCACAGGAGGCCTCTGAAAGACTCTATTCATCAGGGTATCAAAAGAGATACTGTGACTCATAGCCAAACTTTGGGCTGAGTGCAGGAAACCGTATGGAAGTGAGGAGATAGAAAGACCTGGAGGGCACAGGAACTCCACAAGCTTGTAATCTTTACCTGTGTTCCACTTCTGCTATGGATGAGAGTTAACATTGTGGGCATGGATAACTGATACTAGGTATCAAAGGAGGTGGCATTTCTTTTTGTGCTGTGGTTCTTCCTCTGGAATGAGACTGAATTCTGGATGTTATCAAAGGATAGCAATCATGATGGTGACAGGATTGACCACTTGTCATGTGTAAAGCAGAAAAGTACAAAAGATATTTGCAATAGGAAGACTCAAGTGTCTTTGATAGCTAAGTGAATGATTTATTTCAATGCTATTTTCACTAACAACACAGGAGGAATATGTGTTTGTTTAGTGTTGGTGGAAATGACTTTCCAAGGTCTTTTATTGTGGAGCCATGATTTTTTGCTGCAGTTTCGTGTGTGTGTGTGTGTGTGTGTGTGTGTGTGTGTGTGTGTGTGTCGTCTTTTGGAGTATTGCCAACTGTAATATTTCAGACTTTGAAACTTCTCTTTCTTACTACAATATCTACCACTTTTCCTTTCTTCATTTCCTCATACTGAACCTACCATTCTGTTTTTTATTCTCAGCAAAACATATGTACATGTGTTTTTGTTCTCTTTGCTGTTATTCAAATTATATTACTTTCATTGCTTGATTATAGGAATGGGACAGCTGTCTACCAAGGAATTTGTATCTAAAATTTCCATTCCACTCATTATCTGTTCTATATGTGGCATCTTAGATGGATAGTACCTTGAAATGGTGGTGGCCTCCAAGAATCATGTAGACAGTCTCTCCCATAGAGCACCAAAGACAAGGCTCATTGGCCAAATTATAATGAGTGAATCACATACTACATTAAAAGAATTTAAAATGTTTAGTGAGAGTTAGGAATATAGCTTAGTTATAAAGCCTTTGCCCAGAACATTAAAGGTGCTGGCTTCCATCATCCACACTACAAAATCAAACTAAATAACTAAACAAACAGACATTGAAAATAATTCAGTGAGTATCAGGGGTAAATAGACACTTTGGACCAAGTTTATTTTTATTTTTTAATCTAATTTTTATTTTTTTTCATTTTTATTTTATATTAATCACAGGTTATGTACTTTGTATCCCAGCCGTAGCCTCCTCCCGCATTCCCTCCCTATCCCCCCTTCCCTCCCTCATCTCCTCCCTGCACCTTTCCAAGTCCACTGATAGGGAAGGATCTCCTCCCCTTCCATGTAACTCTTGTTTATCAGATTGGACCAAGTTTAAATGGAAGAAAAGTACACTCTGCCTGAGTCCTGGGGTAGACATTAGCTCCCCCACCCTGCTTTATAAACTTTGATAGCACGTAGTGTGGTTCAGAGACCAATATTGATGGTTAAACAAGGATAATCACAGGCATGAGGAGCTTTGAACCAAAGATCCTCACTTACTCAGATGGATCAATATGGATGAGTGTGCTTGGCCACAGATGTAGCTCATCAGTAGTACTACTGAATAGTAATAGGTTTTGTTTATGTTTCTTGAGCACAGTACCTTGTGGCTGAATGGATGTCACTAAAGAATGAGTGGCTGAATTAAATTCTCAAGAATATTGAATGCTCATGAATTTTTTTTTGACAGAGAATCTCAGATCTTTAATCCAGTCTTGTGTTGCAAATAGTTCCGTAAAAATAAAAGCTAACTCTGCCTGGTTGCCCAGGTAGACAAAGATAGACAAGTTTCCATACAGCTCTCAAGGGAAAGGGACACTTTGTGAATGAAGAAGAGTTAGAACAGTGTTTTTTGGTTCAACAGAAAACAGATATAGATGATTTGGAGGCACCTACAAGGCCAGTCACTGGTGAGTTAACATGAAACCCGGTGAAAATATATTTCTTTCTTTTTTTTAATTACACATTCCAGCTTACTTTTAAAGATAAAAGCTTTGACCATCTTTTCTGTACAGTGAAGTAATTTCAACACGCTTTTACATGAATGCAAAGGGATATAAAAATGATTATTTTAAAAAAATTCTTATTGCTAATGATCAGATTTGGACTGGTGTCTCTGACTACAAAGGGAACATAAGCCGTGCTAAGAATCTGTGAGATATTCATGATGCTTCCGTCAGCTGATCACCTTCTTTTAACCATGCTAGTTATAAATGATGGAGGCAGAAGTAAGCAGTATTCCAATGCTTAATTAAATAGTCCTGGTTAGAATCTTTAGCTCTCCCCTTCCGTCCAGTTTTCAGCGTAGTCTGAGGATTCGCTTACCAGTAATCTTGGAATTCTAGCTCTGTGGCTGTGGGTGGTTCCTGGTTTTGAGAGTGCAGACTGGTGAGGCCAGCCTGATGACAGGGCACTTGGGAAGAGAAGACAGGCATCAGGAATTCAAGGCTAGCTTAGGCTAGTTGACATCCTGTTGAAAAACAAACAAAATAAAACTCCAAGAAAGCCCAGTAAATAAATGGAACATACAACCTAATGAGTGTTTTCACTTGCCTTGCTTTTAATAAGTAAGAATGTAGTCTATTTTCTATAAATGGACAAGAGCTTTAGTTATTAACTGATCCGTTTTTCATGGTGACTTTATGTGTTTGGGAAATGTCAATAGTTCAGAAAAATACACATGAATAATAGTGCTGTCTCCATATTTATTAAGAATAACCAATGCTGTTGTTCTAACATTTTCCAGTGCAATTTTGGTACTCCTCTAGTTCAATTGTCAGTGATTCTCATTGGTAGGCAAGTTATGATTATAGTTAGAAATCATTATTTTCATTTTCTGCTCTTCTTTTATATTGGCTGATAAGAAGTAGAAATATGAAACAAAGCAAACACCTGCTCATGTGACTCTAGGCAGCACATAGTGAAGGGTTTGGAGTGTCTCGAGGTTAGCACAGAGAGTGTGGTCTAAGGTGTCTCAGGAACAACTAGCACAGTTACAGGTGTAGGCCTAGGCATCTGTCTTTAGTCAGATCCCAGCTTTGGCTCTAATTTGCATATTTAACAGCCGCAGGTAGAACACTGGGGTGGTGTGGTGGAAAGGGTCATGTTTTATTAAAGGTGATATGGGTCCACAGTGGGACAAAATTTCCTCCTCATTGGATAGAGTTGAAAGAGAAATGACCCTGAATGGTGCTTTTAAAAGACAGCACCCCTGGGCTGGCTGTGGTACATCAGTGATATTTCAGCCTGTTGCTCTCTAACCAATGGCAATTTGTTCTCTTCTCCTGGCATGTATTCTTAGGTCATCTGCTACCATAAATTTTATCTTAATTTGCTAATACTTTGCAATTATGTGACTTGGCCAAAACAGCTATGTAGAAAACTCACATACTATGATACTCACACAAATGATAGTCACATAAACGACTGTGGCTTTTGAGGGGAGGTGGTAGTACTGGAGACTGAGGTCGGGATGTTGGCTGTGCTAGACAGGTGCTATACCACTGAGCTACACCTTTAGCCCCAGAATTACTTTGTGAACAGTTCTTATTTCTCTTAATTATCCCTATTTGCTCCCTGTATTCTTTACAGTGTCTTAGAATTCAGGCTAGAATGTGCCACATAAATGTCCAAGTATTGCCATGTATTCTTAG
>JAQQSO010007915.1:0-10308 GCA_028658305.1 Pachyuromys duprasi
CACAGGGAAATTTCTCCAGGTAATAACTGGGTGTCCCTAGGGTTTTCCCACTTGATTTTCTCACCGTAGGAGTTCCGCTCACCTGGCACTCACAATGCTGGCGTTTTAGGTCCCAGAGTTCAGTCTCCTGGTTGCTGCGTTGTTTCTGCTCTCCTACTCCTCAGACACAGTGTTCTCTCGTGGCAGCCATCTTGGATCTAGATCACTGATTTTTTTTGAGTGAATTTTGTATACAGCCACTTTGCTGAAGGTGTTTATCACTTGTAGGAGTTCTCTGGTAGAATTTTTTGGGTCACTCAGGTATACTATCATGTCATCTGCAATAGTGATACTTTGACTTCTTCCTTTCCAATTTGTGTCCCCTTGATCTCCTTTAATTTTCTTATTGGTCTAGTTAGGACTTCAAGAAGTATGTTGAAGAGATATGGTGAGAGTGGGGAGCCTTGCTTTTTCACTGATTTCAGTGGGATTGATTTAAGTTTCTCTCCATTGAGTTTGATGTTAGCTATAGGCTTGCTGTGTATTGCCTTTACTATGTTTAGGTATGTGCTTGTATCCCTGATCTCTCCAAGACTTTAAACATGAATGGATGCTGTATTTTGTAAAATGCTTTTTCAGCATCTAAGCATCAATGTGATCCACCACATAAACAAAGTGAACGAGAAAAACCAAGTTGAATTTTGATATATCCAACTATAAACAATTTCAATATAATTATTTTTTGAAAACTCTAATTGTTTTTTTTTTAATATGAGAATTATCCTGTTTGCCTTTCTGCATGAGGATAAGCTGTTACCTAGGGATCTCCTTGTTGTTTAACTTCTTTGAGATTATAGATTTTAGTATGTTTTTTCTATATTATATGGCCTCTATCCACTTATAAGTGAGTATACTCCATATGTGTTTTTCTCCTTCTGGATAACCTCACTCAGGATGATTTTTCTAGTTCCATCCATTTGCCTGAAAATTTCATGATTTTCTTGTTTTTAAATACTGAATAGTATTCCATTGTGTAACGGTACCTCAATTTCTGTAACCATTCTTCAGCTGAAGGACATGTAGGTTGTTTCCATATTCTGGCTATTATGAATAAAGCTGCTATGAACATAGTTGAGAAAATATCATTTTTGCATGTTTGAGCATCTTTTGGATATATGCCCAGGAGTAGTATAAAGCCAGTCGTACCATTCACATGAAATCTCAAGGGAATATTAACTGCCAACGTAGTCTTGACAGAGAATAGGCACAGTTACAATGCATATTTCCCAATTTCAACTTACCTACCAAAATCCACAATCAAAACATTGTCATAATTTATGATAGATTAAAAAATAGTAAATTTCATGATGCAGAAATAAGTCCATATTTCTATGTGTCAGGACATTTTGTTTTTGAACAAGGCTTCAATAAACACTGAATTGAAAAATTCTATTTAACAAACAGTGCTACAATAAATAGTAACATGTACTCAATAACAAATTTGGTGTCTCACTTCTACCCCCATAAAGTATCATCCAGCATGACCAACTAGGCTTCATCTCAGGCATGTAGGGGTGGTTCACTATATGGAAATTCATCAATGTAATCCTTCATATAAACAAACTGAAATAGAAAAACCACATGATCATCTCCTTAGATGCTGAAAAAGCATGTGACAAATCCAACACCCATTCATGTTTAAAGTCTTGAGAGATCAGTGATACAAGGCACATATATAAACATAGTGAAGAAAATACAAAACAGGCCTATAGCCAACATCAAACTAAACAGAGAGAAACTTAAATAAATCCCAACGAAAACAGGGACAAGGCAAGACTCTCTCCATATCTCTTCAACATAGTACTTGAAGTCCTAGCTAGAGCAATAAGACAACTATAGAAGATCAAGGGAATAAAAATCGGAAAGGAAAACGTCAAGTATAGTCTATATGAGCAACCCCAAAAATTCAACCACAGAACTCCTTCAGCTGATAAACACCTTCAGCAAGTGGCTGGATATAAAATCTCAAAAATATCAGAAGCCCTCCTGTACACCAAAGAAAAAATAGCTGAGGAAGAAATTAGGGAAAGAACACAGTTCACAATAGCCACTAATAACATAAGGTACCTTGGTGTGACTCTAACCAAACAAGTGAAAGACCTGTTTGAAAAAAACTTCAAGTCTCTGAAGAAATAAATTGAAGAAGACATCAGAAGATGGGGAAAACTCTCAGGCTCATGGATCTATAGAATTAACAGTGAAAATGGCCATCCTGCCAAAACCAATCTACAGATTCAATGCAATTTCCATCAAAATACCAACATAATTCTTTACAGAAATTGAAAGAAATATTCTCAACTTCATATGGAAGAACAAAAACCCAGAATTGCCAAAATGATCCTGTCTAGTACATGAGAATACCAAAAGGTAAAATGAAGAGCTATGATTAAAGAACACTGGAAAGAATATAGTAGGTTAAATCACCATGATCTTGGATTTGACAAAGTTTTTTATATATAAAAAGCAAAGGTAATAATAAAACAAATAAGTTGAATTTTATAATAATTCACATTTTTGTACAAAAAAGGACACTATGAAATTAATGACAAGACAAGGCACAGAAGATATTTTCACACCATGTATCTAATTGTGATCTAGTATCCAGAATATATGGAAAATCCTTACACCTCAATATCAAAAATTAAAATTTTCCAGTTGGGTAATGTGTAGAGAGGTCTAAAAAGCTTTTAGAAACTGAGTTGGTTATAGATTCTCCTGTAGTAAACATGGCTTCACTAGCAATGTGTAATTAGTTAGGTTTCCAGTACCAGCTAGGGTTTTACTATTGTTGTATGAGTCAAGTTTAATTAGAGAGCTGTTGGTAACCTCCAACATACACATGCCACTAGTATATCCTTAGAATTATAGTGTAGAATGATTATTCATTATAAATAATTATTCTATATATAGCTATAGCACCTCACATTGGGTACCATCCACAGATAGATGTTGGCTTTCCTCCCAAGCTCCCACAATAATGAATGAAAATATATTACAAATACTTAGGCTATATAGCTAGAATTTTCTCTCACTAACTTATAACTTAGAATAATCCATTTATACTAATTTATATTCTGCCATGTGCCTGGATATCTGGGCTTAAATATCGTGCATCTACCCTCTTCACATCTTGCTGTCAGAATCTTATATCCTTGTCTTTCTCCCAAAATCCTCTCTGCCTTCCAGATGTCCCACCTTCTATTTCCTGCCTCAGCTATAAGCCATCTAGTTTATTATTGACTTGTTAAATACATACAATACACAAGATATTCCTTCTACATTTTAGTGCCATTCTTGTAATTGATTCATAGTATCATAGGAGGAATGTTGGTCTCCTCCTGCCTTTGGAAGTTTGCATGGTACCTTCTAGAAAATCTACAATAACTCACTTAATAAACCAACATAATCTCTAAAACATAATCTCTAAAACAGTCTAAAATATTTGTCCTTCTATCCACAAATATTTACAGTCTTCACTCTTCATCAAGAAAACTGTATTTTGTAACCATCAAAGAAAACTATAAAAATAAATCAAAATGTAGAGTCATGGAGGCATCTGAAAAACACTTCAGCACCTCAGGCTCATCTAAAGTTGTACAAGGAGCTGAAATTATACTGTAAATCCCAGAGGATCATGGCATTTACTGTGAGATTGTCTCCTAGTAATGTCAGAAGTTATACACTTAAAAGTTTCAGCTATTTATCTGTACAAATATGAGCTGAACAAGGATGACACCAAAAGACATTTCAAAATGAATTGGGGAAATACCAGAAGGCATAAACTCTACAGAAAGGGCTATAAACAACTGAGGGAACTTGGAACAAGAAAGGTGGTCTTCCCTAGGGAAGTATATACCAACTGGTCACATGTCAAATGCTCATTCCTGAAAACATGCATGCAAGTGACCTTATATGACTAAGCAGGTTATATTACATGTATATATACCCATTAATTAAAAGAGGCTATGAATATAAAGAGAGTAGGGAAGAATGTATAAGTGTGTTTGGAAGGAGTAAAAAAAAATGAAATGTCGGATATAGCTTTTCAGTTTCATGAAGTTCCATTTATTGATTGTTGATATTAGAGCCTGTGAAATTGGTGTTCTGTTCAGGAAGTTGTCTCCTGTGCCAATGGGTTCAAGAGTCTTCTCCAGTTTTTCTTCTAACAGGTTTAGTGTGTCTGTTTTTATATTGATCTTTGAAGCACTTGGATTTAAGTTTTGTGCATGGTGATGAGTATGGATCTATTTGCATTTTTCTACATGTAGACAACCAGTTAGACCAGCACCATTTGATGCAGATGCTATCATTTTTCCATTGAATGGTTTTGGAATCTTTGTCAAAAATTAGCTGTCCAGAAATGCGTGGGCTTATTTCTGGGTATTCTATTCTACTCCATTGATCCACCATTCTGTTTCTATTTCAGTGCCAAGCAGTTTTTACTACTGTTGATCTATAGTATAGCTTGGGATCAGGGGTGGAGATACCTCCAGAAGACATTTTACTGTAAAGGATTGTTTTAGTGATTCTGGGATTCTTGTTATTCCATATAAAGTAGAGAATTTTTATTTCAAGTTCTGTAAAGAATTGTGTTGGTAAAATGATGGGAATAGCATTGAATACTATCCACAATATATAAAGAACTTAAGAAGTTAAACAGCAACAAATCACATAAGCAAACTAAAAAATGGAGTACAGTCTCATAAAAGACCCCTGTGCCCAGATATATTTGGTCCTTGTGGAGCTCTTGTCCTCTCCAGGTCTAACTCCCCCTTCTTTCATATGATTCACTGTACTCTGTGGAAGGTTTGGTTATTAGTCTTAATATCTGCTTTGATACACTGCTAAGTAGAGTCTTTCAGAGGCCCTTTGTGGTAGGCTCCTGTATTGTTACTTGTTTTCTCCTACATGCAATGTCCATTCCACTTGTCTTTCTAAGCTCCAACAAGGACCATGTGTGGATATAACCTAGAACCTCTGCTTGGATGTAGCCCGTGGTAGCTCAGTATCCAAATGGGTAGCCTACTAAGGGGAAGAGGGACTTTCTCTGACATGAACTCAATAGTGGGCTCTTTGACCTCCCCCCTACCAAAGGCAGGAACAACCCTGCCAGACCACAGAGGACTTTGGAGCCAGTCCTGAGGATACCTGATAAACCAGGGTCAGATGAAAGGGAAGGAGGTCCTCCCCTATCAGTGGACTTGGAAAGGGGCAGGGAGGAGATGAGGGAGGGTGGGATTGGGAGGGAATGAGGGAGTGGGGTACAGCTGGGATATAAAGTTAATAAACTGTAACTAATATTTAAAAATTTAATTAAAAAAAAACAAGATAGAAAAAAAAGTGGAGTACAGAGATAAACAGAGAATTCTCAGTAGAGGAACATCGAATTCCCGAGAAACAGTTAAAGAAATGCTTGACATCCTTAGTCTTCAGCAAAATGCAAATCAAAATTACTCTGAGATTTCAACTTACACCCCTCAGAATGGCCAAGATCAAAAACTCAAGTGACAACACATGCTGAAGAGGATGTGGAGAAAGAGGAACCTTAAGTCCATTCCTGATGGGAATGTAAACTAGTACAACCACTTTGCAAATCAATCTGGTGCTTTCACAGACAGTTAGGAATAGGGTTACCTCAAGACGCAGCTATACCACTCCTAGGCATATATCCAAAATATTCTCAAGAACAAAACAATGGCATTTGCTCAACCGTGTTTGTAGCAGCCTTTTTTATAATAGCCAGAATCTGGAAAAACCGCAGATGTCCCTCAGTTGAGGAATAGATACAGAAATTGTGGTACGTTTACACAATGGAATACTACTCAGCAATTAAAAATAAAGAAATAATCAAATTTTCAGGCAAATGGTGGGATCTAGACAAGATCATCCTGAGTAAGGTATTCCAGAAGCGGAAAGACACACATAGCATATACTCACTTATAAGTGGATATTAGACCTATAGGATAATCATACTAAATCTGTACACTTAAGGAAGGTAATCAAGAAGGAGATACTCAATCTTCCTTCAGAAAGGCAAATGAGACAGACATCAGAAGAGGAAGAAAACATGGAACAGGACAGGAGCCTATCATGGAGGGACTCTGAAAGACTCCACCCAGCAGGGTATCAAAACATATGCTGATATCCATAACCAAACTTTGAGCAGAGTGCAGGGAATCTTATGACAGAAGAAGAAAATAGAAAGACTTGGAGGTAGGAGAAGCTCCACAAGGAGAACAACAAAACCAAAAAAATCTGTGCACAGGGGTCTTTTCTGAGAATGATATTCCAAACAAGGTCCATGCATAGAGATAACTTAGAACCCCTGCACAGAAGTAGCCCATGCTAGATCAGTGTCCAAGAGGGTTCCCCAATAATAGGAACAGGGACCATCTATTACATGATCTCATGGGCTGGCTCTTTGATCACTTCAACCTGACAGGGGAGCAGCCTTACTAGGCCACAGAGGAAGACAAAGAAGCCAGTCCTAATGAGACCTGATAGACCAGGGTCAGATGGAAGGGGAGGAGGAACACTCATATCATTGGACTGGGGGAGGGACATAGGAGAGAAAGATGCAAGGAGGATGGTGTTGGGAGTGGATGAAGGAGGGGATATAGCTGGGATACAAAGTGAATAAACTGTAATTAATAAAAATAAAAAATTAAAAAGAAATGTAATTATATTAATCTCAACCATTAAAAATACTGAGTTGGGCATGTTTGTAGACACTTTTAAAGAAAATACTTGAGAGGCTAAGGAAGAAGACCGTGATGTTCAGTATACTGTAGGAGATATAAAATGTTATGGTTTGACCTGACTGTAGAATGATTATACCTCAATACATACAACAGCAATAACAACAACCCTACCGTAGTTACCTTTAATTTTCAACTCCTATAGCCTAAAGTCTTCTAAGAAGCTCTGATTGGCTTGTGGAAATGTCTGTGTGGATTTTGTTGATTGCTGATTAATGCAGAAGAATTCACTTCACTTTGAGAGGCCACATTTCTAGGTAATTGGGCCTGGGCTGTATAACCAAGCCAACTAAGCATGAGTTTGTGAATGAGAAGCAGGCAGTGTTCCCCATGGTTCATTTATCCAGAATCTTGCTTTCAGTTCTTGTCCTACCTTTCCTCAATGATCAATTGTGACCTGAATGTGTACGCCAAATATTCCTTTGTGTCCCAAAGTTGCTTTTGTTCAGAATATTTTTATCATAACAGAAGTAATGAAACTAGAAAAAACACAAAAACAACCAACCCCTGAAAAGAGAAGATTTTTTAAATTAGGTGCAATATCATTAAAGAATCATATGAGATATTGAAGCACAACCTGTCACATCACCAATATCATAACCAAGTACAATTCACTTTAATATAGCTTTAATAATTGGACAAAACAGAAAACAAATATGAGAATATAGAAAAAAATAAGTGCTATCATAGGCTGATATTGAGAATATGAAATGTAACATTCCCTCTGGGGTCAACTTTGTAAGTCCTTTAATAAATTAAGTATTGAAGATGGGAATGTAGCCCAATGGTGGAGCATTTCCCTAGCATCATGAGGTATCCTCATCCCTCAACACACACCAATTTAAAAATAAAATTTCATACAAGCATTAATTTCTACTCATTGATAAGTAGCAGAAAGACTAGATTTAGAAATGATAATTTAAAAAGAATAATTTATATACAATCATTCACAGTATTATTTATAAATGTGATAATCATAATCAGTCCAACACTCTATCAATCGATTATTTGATAGGTAAAAGAACCTAAACCACGAATTAAAAAATTACTTAGCAATAAAAATTTATTTATTGATACTGTATTCCAAGCAAATGAACATTGAAAATACTACTCTAAGTAAAATCAACCAGGCATATAAAAATGACAAATTTGTGATTCCTTTTATCTGAAATGTCTACAAAAAACCAATCCAATGGCAAGAAGACTAATAATTACCAGAGATGTGGGTAAGGGGAAAATGAGGGATGAGATCTGAGTGCAGAGATTCATTTTTAGGGTGATGAAACTGTTTCTAAATACATAGTACTGACTGTTGTATAGCTCTGTGATTGCACTAAGTAACTGCCAACAAATTTACAATTTACAATAATAAAATTTATATTACATGGAATTTACCACGACAGAAGAAATGGGCTAAGGATATGAATAAATATTTCTACAATGTTGGCATACAATGGCCAGTAGACACATGACAAAATATAACTTTATTCAGAAAGTAAATATAAATCAAAGTTTAAAATTAGCACTTTATGCACACTGGGATAACAGTAATTGAGAAAGACAGATGTCTTCTAAAGCACTCATATGTGGCTGGTGGGAATGTAAAATGTTACAACCACTTTAAAAAGAGTTTGGCAGATCCTTTAAAAAGTTAAACATAGAGTTACTGTCTGACCTAAAATTTCCTCCATAAAAATCTAAAGATTTCAAAACATTTATCCCCCAAATATGCAAATCATTACTCACACCTACATCACATATAATTATAAAAGAAAACCATCAAATATCCATGAGCAGAATATTGGTTGAACACATTGTCATATATCAAAACAACAAAATATTGTTCAGACATAGAAATAAATGAAGAGGAACAAAGTACTGACAACATGTTAAACCGTGTCTGAATACTAAAAATATAATGGCATGTATAAGAGCCAGATGCTAAAGGCTATATTATGTGTAATCCACTTTATATGAAATGAAATAGGCAAATCCATACAGACAGACAGAAGATTAGCTGTTGCTAGAGGGTACAAGTCTGGGCAGTGGGAATGAATAGTAGCCACTGCATATTTTCTTGGGTATGTTTGTTTTTTGTCTTTAGGCTTGTAAAAGTATTCTGAATTTACATAGGCATGACAGTAGAAAAACTTGCGTATCTAATAAATTTCAATGAAATTATCTACTTCAAGAGAATGAACTATACGGTTTGTGACCTGTTTTTCTACTAAGGTATGAAAATGTTAAATGGGCCTTTAAAAGGGTGATTTTATACAGGCAAAACTTCTAAAATATAGTGAGTTTAAAAGTGCAACTCTGAATATCATTTGTTAATGGTTACATAAAATACCTGCTAAAAACTATAAATAATCTTCATTTCATCTTTCATATATTTAATTGTTACAAACATAAAAATGTCCATCTGACAAAGAAATTAGTTCACTGAATTGGAGCACTGTAGATGACTTAGCTAAGTCAACAGAGCTTTGAATTAATCTCTGTTGATATAAAAATAAAATATAAAAATATGTAACCCTGATTTTACTCAATGAATGAAACTTCTCATTAATTTACCTGGATGGTCTAAGAGAAATTTCATTCACTGAGTAAAAGCAGGGTTACATATTTATTCCTAGGTTTTCAGTCAAGTATCTGCAGTTCTAGTTTTTTTTTCTAATATATGAAATGATATGAAAGGGCAGTTGTTATTCTACATGTTCTACTGTATCTGTTTGATATTCCTTCATGATTTAATGACTGATTATCTCGTGCTAGGAATTACTGCTTTCTGAAAATCTAGCTTACATTCTTTTCCATGAACTGACTTTTATTGAAGAAACCCACAATGCCGAAAATCACAAACCTTTTCTAAGATGTCCTATATCTAATATCTAAAGTCTAGCTATCCTTTCTTATCTGGAACAATTCTCAAAGGCAAGACTAGTTGAAGATATCTCCATGAAATTAGCTAAAACATTCTGTGTCTTCAAACATTTTTATCTGTTGATTCTGTTCCATTCTTTACCCTATGGGTCCTCACACATTAGAAAGCTAATCCCTATTTTTAAAATCTACATTCCTGGTAATGAAGCCTTTAGAAACTGAGATCCAATTCTTTTGTTACACATAGAATTTCTTTTTTTTTCAAGCCTCAGTAAAGCACGAGAAAGTTGTAGCAGTGTGAAACTTGGCATTGAAAATAACTGTAACAGTCCATGTTCTTTTGCAGTACCACAGACTGGCATGATAGAGAAAAAGAGGCTTCTTTGGAGTTTTGGTTCTTGCTGACCAAATTCAAAGCGTGACAGCTGATCACGGATTACCAGCTAGCAGAGTTCAGAAATGGTTTAAGGTACCATATATCAAGATAAAGGAAAAACGTTATTTGATCTTCACCCTTTTACTTATTTCTCTCGCTCTCGCTCTCGCTCTCGCTCTCGCTCTCGCTCTCGCTCTCGCTCTCGCTCTCGCTCTCGCTCTCGCTCTCGCTCTCGCTCTCGCTCTCGCTCTC
>JAQQSO010007916.1:0-10308 GCA_028658305.1 Pachyuromys duprasi
CACTCCCTCCCTCATCTCCCTCCTCCCTGCCCCCTCCAAGTCCACCAACAGGGGAGGACCTCCTTCCCTTCCATCCAACCCCAGCTTATCCTGTCTCCTCAGGGCTGGCTGCAATGTCCTCCCCTGGGATCTAGCCAGTCTGTCACTCCCTGGCTTGTATGGGGGAGGGTCAAAGAGTCAGCCATCAAGATCATGACTGGGTGTTGTTTTTTTTAACTTTCCATGTACATAAAAACAAAACAAAAAAAATTTTGTGTTTTTGTGCCGTTTATTCTACTTAATATGCTCACTTCTATACATGTTGCTCCAAATAAAAGGGCTTCATTCGTCTGTGTGTGTGTGTGTGTGTGTGTGTGTGTTTAATGTCTGAATACTGTTTCATTTTACACACACATACATATATATATATATATATATATATATGCATATGAAACTTTTTCTGTCCATTCATCAGTTGATGGGCACATTGGCTGATTACAAATCTTAGCCATGGTGAACAGTGCAGCAATAAACATGGTTGTAATGTGCTGATTTCACTTCTAGAAATGGTATGGTTGGGTCATATGTTAATTCAATTCTTAGTTTTTTGAGAAAATAACATACTATTTTTCATAGTTATATACATTGCTATCAGCAGCATTTAAGAATTTCTCATTCCCCAAATTCTTGTCAGCATTTGTTTTTTAACAGCCATGAGCTGGTAACTAGTAGCAATTGTGAAGTATATTTCTCTGATGACTAAAAATATTGGGCATTTTACATATATTTGTTGTTCATTAGTATTTCCCTTTTTGAGATGTATCTGTTTTTAAATTAAATATTTTTTTAATTTATTCATTTTACATCCTGAATTAAACAGTCCTAAATTCCCTAAAGAAACAGAAGTAGTCATCAGAAGTTTCCTAACCAAATAAAAGAAAAAAAAAAGAAAGAAAAAGCACAAATGGTTTCAGTGCAGAATTCTACCAGACCTTCAAAGAAGAACTAATGCTAATTCTCTTCAAATTATTCCACAAAATAGAAACAGAAGGAACATCCTGAAATTCTTTCTGTGAGATTACAGTCACTTTGATACCTAAATCATACTACAAAGAAAGAGAATTTCAGACCAATTTCCCTTGTGAACATTGATGCAAAAATACTCAATAAAATGCTAGTACACTGAATCTGAGATGTATCTATTTTGATCATATTATTTTGGTTAATGTAGTGCTGAGTTCAAGAAGTATGAGTGCAGTAACTTTGTTTTTGTTTTTTCTAATTTTGTTTTGCTCAAAGCTAACCAGGAAGCAGGAAGACGGAAATTTCAAAGCCTATCTGGAGCACAGAGTGAGTTCAAAGCCAGCCTGGGTAACTTAACAAGAACCTTTCTCAATAAGAAGCCTGTGCTATGGCTCAAAAGTAGAGCAGTTGGGTAACACACACAGACCTTGGATTCAGTTCCCAATAAAACACACATGCACAAAACTTTTCGTTTTGGTTCTCTGAGACCTTTGTTTTACCATGCTGATTTTAGGGGAAACTTGCTTACTACAACAACAGCAAAGAGTTGAGATTTCCAAAGAAAATGTGTTTATCTGTAGATAAGTTTAGTGAATTTGCTATTCTAGCAGTATTTGATCTTCCAAACATTAAAACTAAAATGTTTTTCACTTTATTTTTGGCATGCTTCAATATTTCTCAGTGTTTTATAGATTTTAGTATACAAACTCTGTACTTCCTTGGTTAAATTAATTCCAAAGTCATTTATTTTTATACCATTGGGCTTGTTAGTTCTTTTTCAAATTAGATATAAGGGGCCAAAAAGATGGCTCAGCAGTTAAGAACATTGGCTGCTCTTCTTGATCTCCTGGGTATGATTCACTGTATCCACACGATGGCATACAACTGTCTAAAATTACATTTCTAGGGGTTCCAGCTTCCAAGGGTACCAAGCACAGACTTGATATACAACCATACATACAGGCAAATCACCCATACACATAAAATAAAACATTTTAAAGTTTTAAAAATAAAATTAACATTTACTTGCAAATAAATGTTATATACATTTTGGTAGGTGGTACATTTTTATATTTTCAAATTTTTATTTATGTCTTTAGTAGGTGTGATGGTATATTCTGTTAATCTTATCTCTCTGGAGCAAGAAGCAGACAGATCTCTGTGAATTAGAGGCTAGCCTGGTCTATACAGGAATTTCAGGACAGGCAGGGTAACATAATAGAGATACCCTTTATCTATTGAATATATATACATATATATGTGTACACACAAACACATATATTTGGCAAGCAAACATACAAAAAGACTTTTGTCGTTATAGAATTCATTTATTTCAAGGGGAGAAAGGATAACATATATTTCATATCTTTATTTTTATTAATATTAATATTTTAACAAATGTACACTGAATTATCTGACCAAATCAGAATATTAACATTTTATCAGTTCCACATCTTTATGTTTATTGCCTTCAAATTCCTCCCTTTGGGATCTCCATAAAATATATAATATGTTACTATCAATCATAGTCACCTTTCTTTCTGCTTATTTGTGTTTTGGTACCTGTCTAGTTAGGGTAACTATTTCTGTGACAAAATACCGTGACCAAAACCAAGATGAGCAAGAAAGGTTTGTTTTTTTTTTCCTTCTTTTTTTTTCTTTTTAAATTTATTTTTTTAATTAATTGCAGTTTATTCATTTTGAATAGTAGGGAAGGCTTTATTTGGCTTGCACTTCCACACTGTAGTCCATCATTGAAGCAAGTTAGTGCAAGAACTCAAGCAGAGCTGAAACATGAAGGTGGGAATTGATGCCAAGGCTATGGAGGAGTGCTGCTTACTGGTTTGCTCCTCATAGCTTGTTCAACTTGCTTTCTTATGGAACCTAGGACCATCAAATCTAATGTGCTGGACCCTAGTCTATCTTACTACAAAAGCATGTATGCCATAAAATTTGAAAATCTAAAGGAAATGGACAATTTTCTTGATAGGTTCCATTTACCCTTAAATCAAAATCAGGTAAAAAGGCTGAATAGTTGTATATCCCTCAAGGAAATAGAAAGTCTCCCTTCCAAAAAAAAACCCCAACCAAACAAACAAAACAAAACAAAACAAAACAAAACAAAACAAAACAAACCCAGTGCCAGATGGTTTCAGGGCAGAATTCTACCAGACCGTCAAAAAACTTCTAACACCAATTCTTTTCAAACTCTTCCACACAATAGAAACAGAAGGAACATTACCAAACTCATTCTGGGAAGCCACCATCACCTTGATACCTAAACCATACAAAGAACTAACAAAAAGAGACAACTTCAGACCTATCTCTTATGAACATTGATGCAAAAATACTCAATAAAATACTGGCAAGCCAAATCCAAGAACATATAAAAGATATCATTCACCATAACCAAGTAACCTTCATCCCAGGCATGCAGGGGTAGTTCAATATATGGAAACCAATCCATGTAATACACCATATAACCAAACTTAAGGAGAAAAACCACATGATCATCTCCCTAGATGCAAAAAAAGCATTTGACAAAATCCAACACCCATTTATTTTTAAAATCTTGGAGAGATCTGGGATACAAGGCACATACCTAAACACAGTAAAAGACAATATACAGCAAGCCTATAGCCAACATCAAACTAAATGGAGAGAAACTTAAATCAATCCCATCAAAATCAGGGACAAGGCAAGGCTGTCCACTCTCTCCATATCTCTTCAACATAGTACTTGAAGTCCTAGCTAGAGCAATAAGACAACTAAAGGAGATCAAGGGGATACTAATCTGAAATGAAGAAGTCAACTTATCACTATTTACAGATAATATGATAGTCTACACGAGGGACCACAAAAATTCAAGAACTCCTTCAGCTGATAAACACCTTCAGCAAAGTGACTGGACACAAAATTAACTCAAAAAAATCAGAAGCCCTTCTATATACCAAAGGAAAAAAAAAAGGGCTGAGAAAGAAATTAGCAAAACAACACCCTTCTCAGTAGACACTAATAACATAAAGTACCTTGGTATAACTCTAAACAAGCAAGTGAAAGACCTGTTTGAAAAAAAAAACTTTAAATCTCTGAAGAAAAAAAATTAAGAAGATATCAGAGATGGAAAGATCTCCCGTGCTCATGGATCAGTAGGATTAACATAGTAAAAATGGCCATCCTGCCAAAAGCAATCTACAGATTCATTGCAATTCTCATCAAAACACCAACACAATTCTTTACAGACCTTGAAAGAACAATTCTCAATTTTATATGGAAAAACAAAAAACCCAGAATTGCTAAAACAGTCTTGTAAAACAACAGAACTTTTGGAGGTATCTCCATCCCTGATCTCAGGCTGTACTACAGAGCAATAGTAATAAAAACTGTGTGGTACCAGCATAGAAACAGAATGGTGGATCAATGGAACCAAATAGAAGACCCAGAAATGAATCCACAAACCTATGGATACTTGATTTTTTACAAAGAAGCCAAAACTATACAATAGAAAAAAGATAGCACCTTCAACAAATGGTGTTGGTCTAACTGGCTGTCTACATGCAGAAAAATGCAGATAGATCCATATTTATCACCCTGCACAAAACTAAAGTCCAAGTAAAACAAAGATCTCAACATAAATCCAGACACAGTAAATGTATTAGAAGAAAAATTGGGGAAGAGCCTTGAACCCATTGGCACAGGAGACAACTTCCTGAACAGAACTCCAACAGCACAGGCTCTAAGAGAAACAATCAATAAATGGGACCTCATGAAACTGAAAAGCTTCTGTAGAACAAAACAACAGCCTACAGAGTGGAAAAGGATGTTCACCTTACCTATATCTGACAGAGGGCTAATACTCAGAATATATAAAAAACTCAAGAAGTTAAAAAGCAACAATTCAAGTAATTCAATTAAAAAAATGGGTTACAGGGCTAACCAGAGAACTCTCAATACAGGAATATTAAATGGCAGAGAAATACTTAAAGAAATGTTCAACATCCTTAATCATAGGGAAATGCAAATAAAAATGACCCTGAGATTTCACCTTACACCCATCAGAATGGCTAAGATCAAAACCTCAAGTGACAACACATGCTTGAGAGGATGTGGAGAAAGAGGAACCCTCCTCCACTGCTGGTGGGAATACAACCACTACAGAAAACAATCTGGCTCTTTCTCAGACATGTAGGAATATTGCTTCCTCACGATGCAGCTATACCATTCTTAAGCATATATTCAAAATATTCTCAAGTATACAACAAGGACCTTTGCTCAGTCATGTTCATAGCAGCTTTATTTGTAATAGCCAGAATCTGGAAACAACCCAGATGCCCCTCATTAGAGGAATGGATACAGAAATTGTGGTACATTTACACAATGGAATACTACTCAGCCATTAAAAAAAAACGAAATCATGCAATTTGCAGGCAAATGTTGAGAACTAGAAACAATCATTCTTCATGAGGTATCCCAGAAGCAGAAAGACACACAGAGTATATACTCACTCATACGTGAATAGTAGACATATAATATAGGATAAACACGCGAAAATCTGTACACCTTAAGAAGTTAATTAAAAAAGAGGGCCCTGGGTAAGATGCTCAATTCTCATTCTGAAAAGCGACCAAGATAGACATCGGGAGAGGGAGAAAACAGAAAAGAGGACAGGAACCTACCACAGAGGGCCTCTGAAAGGGTATCGAAGCAGATGCTGAGACTCATAACCAAACTTTGGGCAGAATGCAGGGAATCTTATGAAAGAAGGGGGAGATAGAAAGATGTAGAGGGGACAGGAGCTCCACAAGGAGAGGAACATAACCAAAAAGTCTGGGCACAGGTGTCTTTTCTGAGACACCTGTGTCCCAACCAAGGACCATGCATGGAGATAACCTAGAACCCCTGCACAGATGTAGCCATGGCAGCTCAGTGTTCAAGTGGGTTCCCTAGTGAGGAGAGCAGGGACTGTGACATGAACTCAGTGGCTGGCTCTTTAATCACCTCCCCATGATGGTGGAGCAGCCTTACCATGCCACAGAGGAAGACAATGTATCCAGCCCTGATGAGACCTGATAGGCTAGGGTCAGATGGAAGAAGAGGAGGATCTCCCCTATCAGTGGACTTGGAGAGGGATATGGGAGGAAATGAGGGAGGGAGGGTGACATTGGGAGGGGATGAAGGAGGGGTCTAAAGTTGGGATACACAGTAAATAAACTATAATTAATAAAAAATAAATTAAGTTTAGAAAACATAAAAAAGATGAAAGTACAAGGAAGAGGCAACCAGTTATAATGTTGGAGATGAAATTCAAACCAAACATCTAGACTGAGGTTTCTATGTAGTAATAAAGCAGTGTTCTTTTTTTAAAAAATTCTAAAGTAACAACTTTTACTTAGTGTTTTGAATGCTCAGATTTCAAGCATAGTGGTACCATGTGGATACACCCTGCCTGTCAGTTTTGTATTCCTGTTCATGCTGTTTGCAAGTAGGTAATGCTGTTTCTCCCCTCCCCCAGCCTGAGCAGCCTGTATATTTCTTGCCAGCATCATGAAAGCCAGCCAGCAGAAAGGAAGCTTCCATTTGAATTCTAGATTGGTTTCAGTATCTTTCCACCAAGGTATGCTCTGTCTTTAGCAACATGGTCCTATTACCCCCACCAAAAATGGACAAGTGTTCACATCCTCACCAACATTTATTTCTTTTGATTTCTGGATGATAGCTTGTCTTACTACAGTGAGATGGAATCTTAAAGTCATTTTAATTTGTGGTTCCCTTATAATTAAGGATAATTGAACACTTTAAAATTGATAATATCCATTTGTATTTCTTCTTTTAAGAACTCCTTGTTCTGATTTACAGTTCATTTTTCATTGGGTTGCTTGTTTTCCTGATTTTTTCCACACAATTTTAAAGGTTCTAATAAAATGACACTTTAAATATGGTTGTGTCATTTCAGGGTCTTCTGTGGAAAAGTTGTTCATTCTTGGTGGGTGTGATAAGTAAAGTGTTCTTAATGTTTTAAATTACCATATGGTACAGATGTTCTTCCACTTACAATGGGGTTAGATCCTGACAGACATATCATATGTTCATATTATCATAAACTACCATAAGCTACAATGCAGTTGATGCACTATATATGCTAAAAATCCTGGCTCAGCAACACAGTCCAGGGAAGAGTACTGTATGCTAGGATTCCTATAGAGAGTTGATGAACTAATATTTATTAAACATTTATAAGATCTCTGTTATGTAGTATGTGATCAATAAATGTTATCTGTTATAATCATTATTGCCAGCTACATGTATTGTTTTAGAAATAAACGTTTAAGGTGGGAGAGATGACTCAGTAGTGAAAGGCAGTGACTGGGTAATCCTACAAACTTGAGTTCAGTCCCTGGAACCCACATAAAGGTGAGAGAACCAACTCTACATGTGTCTTTGAACCTCCACATGTGCGTTCACTGTGGCATGCACACTCACTACACACACACAAAAGCATGCACATGTACACACACACACAAATGTAATTTTTAGAAAGAAAAGTGGTTGTTTTATTTTTATTTTATATGAATGAATGTTTTGCCTGCATGAATGTTTGTGCAAAAACTTTATTTCTTACTCATTCTCTCCACTTTTCAGGAATAATCACTGTTAACTATTTGACATATCCATCTAATATTCCTTTATTTAAACATAGATACAGATGTGTAAACATACATATGTATATGCATATGTATATATGTACATACATATATGTGTACAGACACATTTGAAGCATAGGTGGGGTAAGTTAATGACTACTTTTAAACTAGTTATTTTTTAAACTACTTTTAAACTAGCAATATTTTTCTGTTAGCAATATAGAACTGTCTTCCTAAATTTTATTTTTAAATTATGTGTATGTGTGTGGATAGGTACAGGTGACCCAAAAGACTGAAGAGATTTTGGATCTCCTCAGAGCTGGAGTTATAGGTGGTGTGAGTTGCCTGGTGTGGGTGCTGGGAATCCAGGTCCTCTAGAAGATTAGTATATGCTCTTAACCATCTCTGTAGCCTCTGCTTTCCTTTTCAACAGCATTATTAGTGTTCCATATTATTACTCTATTTATCCAATTTTTCATTAATATTTAATTTTTTCTTAATTTTCTCATGATTACGGGGAATGATTTGATGATTCTGATCCTACGGATAATATTCCATACATACACTGTTATTTTCATAGGATGAATTCTTAGAAATAAAATTGTTGGGTCAAAGGACATATTCATTCACAAAATCCCCAGTAACTTTCAGTTTTGTTCTAAGTGAGTTGTAGTTGACAGTGCTTAAAAATTCCTTTTCAGAGGCTAGAGACATGCTTAGTGATTAAGAGTGCTTACTATGCTTACAAAGGGCCTGGTTCAATTCCAAGCACCCACGTGGTAGCTTACAACCACACATAACTCTAGTTCCAGGGTATCTAAAGCCCATTTCTGGCTTATAAGGCCACTGCATGCACATGGTACATGGACATACATGGAGGTAAAACAGTTTATTTCTTTAGCTGTGCAGAAGCTTTTTAGTTTTTGAAGTCCCTTTGTCAATTGTTGGGTTTAATTCATTGTCAAATAGAATCCTGTTCAGAAATCCCTTTCATACAGCTGTACCAGGAAGTTCACTGCTTATGTTTCCTTGTGGCTATTTCAGTGTTTGAGGTTTCAGGTTTAGTTCTTTGATCCACTTCAGGTTAGTTTTGTGCCACATGATAGACACAGGTCTAATTTCATTTTTCTGCATGTGGTCATCCAGTTTTTCCAACACCATGTGTTGAAGATGCTATCTTTTATCTAGTATATATTTTTTGTCATTTTTGTCTAACAGTATGTATGTCTCTTGTATTTTATATGGATGTGGTTTTTCCCTAGCTTGGTGTGGTTTTCTTCTGAGATTCTGTTGAAGATGTGGTTTATGTCATTGGCTTGGGATCCTTCTTCTTTGTTTATACCTGTAATTTGTATGTTTGTTTGTTTTCATGGTATATATTTCTCTTATGTTCCTATCATGTGTTTTTTAAATTTTTATATTATTATATTATTTTCTTATTTGGTCTAAGTTCTCCTTATCTTTGAGTCTTGACATTATATCTTCCGCTCAAGTCATTCTACTTGAGTTATCATGTTTTTCAATTACAACTTCATTTTAGCTTGAGTCTCTTCAATGTTTCTGTCTTCTTATTGAATTCTGTATTCAAGCCCTGGATTGTCTTCGTCATTTCTATCAGCCTTACGAATGTGTTTTCTTTGACATCAATAAGGCATATAATTTCATTGAGCTGCTTCTTCGTGTCTTCTTTAAACTTCTAGAATTATTTGATGAAGTTTATGATTGTTCTTTAAAATTCTGTGTCCCCAGGATCCTCCACATCTTGTTAGAAATGTTTTGTAAGACTAGTAGATATCAGAGAGAAAATACCGGTTTGATTTGCTATGTTTTTTTTTCTATTTTTGTAATGAAATCTGGGCATTTGAACTTCTTTTGTTAGTTCCAAGTCTGATATGAACAGAACAGGTTGTACAGAAGAAAGGATAGGTAGGTCGTTTGGATCTGAAGGTTAGAAATGGATTGGGAGGAAAAAAATCCGGTAGACAGAGGACTGGTCTAGTTTTGTGCAGGACGTATCTTCTGGTCTACATAAAGTGTGGGGTTGGGTATGGCTGGGGAAAAAGAGTAACTATGGCTTGGGAGAGGCCTGTAGAATGCACAGTCGGTGCTTAGGGTCCTTGCAGAAGTCTAAAGATTGTTTGTGGTACAGAGGGGAATGGCCAGACAAGATTACTGCATAGTATGCAGAATAAGTCAGGTTGGAGAGAAGGCATGGATGGTAGACTCAAGGAGAGTCAGAGGATAGACACTGGAGAAGGATGTGGAAGATTTGGTTGAATACAAAATGTGGATGTGGCACAGCAGACTCTGGGTGGTGGCCAGTAAGGCCTGGTACTGGCAGAGGCTGGTTGTGACACAGCATGGGTGGCCAGACAAAGGCAGGGCTAGATCTGGTGGGTTGGACAGATGTCATTGACAGGGAGGATCAGGGAGACTTACCAAGCTAGACCTTGGAGTAATAAATAATTAATACATACTTTTTTTAAAAAGAATGCTTTCATTAGAAAGTAGAATGTTCAACCCGAGAACTCCTTCAACTAATAAACACCTTCAGTAAAGTGGCTGGATACAAAATCAACTCAAAAAAATCAGAAACCCTCCTGTACACCAAAGACAAAAGGGCCGAAAAGGAAATTAGGAAAACAACACCCTTCACAATAGCCAC
>JAQQSO010007917.1:0-10308 GCA_028658305.1 Pachyuromys duprasi
CCTGTTGGTGGACTTGGAGGGGGCGGGGAAGAAGGAGATGAGGGAGGGAGTGGGAGGGGTGGAGGGAAAGGGGGAGGGGGCTACGCCTGGGATTCAAAGTACCCAACCTGTGATTGAGATAAAAATAAATAAATTAAAAAAAAAAAAAAGAAATCAAATTCAATAACCTCTAGCTCTTCTTCACTGTTGTAAACAATTGGTAATGCCAGGCAACTATAGCACACCTTTATGATTGGTTGCAAATTGAGTGCCTTTTGGTTTGTTTTCTTTTTCTTGCTGAAATGTCAATGCATAGATAAATGAAACTATATTTTCACATTTTGACTTTGTAACATACTAATGTAGAATTCACCCTATGGTTAGAACTGCTTAGACCACCTAAGATATTCAGCATTCCTTTTCTTTCTCACAGAGTCCAACCTACACTGATCATTGAAACCTGTAAGAATATCTAAGCTGAGAAACCTAACAATCTCCAACAATCTCCTGGTCTTTATCCAAGGATTCTGCGCACATGGTCATAATCTCAGGACTCTGAGCCTAAGGAAAGATTAGTAGCTTGAGGCAAGCCGACTTCACAGAGAGATCCTGTTTCAAAAGTAACCAAAGAAGAGAAGTAGTCTTTCTTTTAAAACTAATGCTGCTCTTTTTGTAGTATTCTTTT
Source organism: Pachyuromys duprasi (assembly GCA_028658305.1). Taxonomy (NCBI): domain Eukaryota; kingdom Metazoa; phylum Chordata; class Mammalia; order Rodentia; family Muridae; genus Pachyuromys; species Pachyuromys duprasi. The sequence continues at coordinate 665 of JAQQSO010007917.1, forward strand.
CCTCGTATATGGTTATTTATTGATTTGCTGTAATCCCTTCTTCTGTGGTAAATGATAACTAACTTTGTAACTAAGGTTACAAAATTTTAGAGAAAGTGAATAAAAATATAATAATACTATCAGAAAAGCAACCAAAAAGTTAGAATTCAACTATTTAATTTCCTGTTGTTTTTATTTGGCACCTAGAACTTTGAAATGATAGTCATTTATACTCAAGGACCCTGGCGGCATTGGACAATACTGAGTTGTTGGCTCTTACTGGGGAGCAGATGGAGATCCTTAGCAGTTATTCTTCTTAACTATGGTTAACTGGGATTAAGAATGCAATGAAAACTGCATCTGCTGCTATCAGATGATTAGATTCTGATAGCCAATCTACCCTGTGGGAATTTTTATCAGAAAGTGTTAAAAGAGTCCTCTGCTCCCAAAGGTGTATATATTTATCTGAAAAATAAGAATGCTTATTTTGTTATTGTTGTTGTTCTTATTTGGTTTCTGTTACTTGTTTTTGTTTTGTTTTGCTTTGTTTCATTTTGGTTTTCTTCCTTCGTTTTTAACACTTCTGTTGTTGAAAGCTTGTAATTTAAACTATTATGTATCTGCAGGCAGTGAAATTTACCATATTTTGCATTTGACTTTGAAACGTAAGATTTATCCTTTAAAGACTATGTGTATATAGGTATACCACTAAGAATATTACTGTTTACTCTTAGCTTAGAAAGTAAGTTCAGTCTACACATTTGTATACCCAGTTAATAAAACTCACCTCTCTCTTCTTCAAACCTCAGCCAAATGCTCAGGACAATCTTTAAACACTGCATAAAGACAAATCTTTTTCATTTCTTACTTAGTTATATTTTGGCACTATCAGAATTTAAACCACAAATAAAATACTGCATTTCTGTTAGTTTTCAAGTGAAATATCTGCCTAAATATATTGATTTATACATAATGCATTTGATTAACATTTTGTACATCCTTACAATTCTCAGTTCCTGAGTGATTTATTGATCAATAGTTTAAATCACTTTAAACTATGTAGATAATTTCTCCATAAATATTCAGTTGTTTGGATAATTATGTGTTCTGTTAAAAGTTTTCTTAGGTAGAGTATTCTTTTTGTTACCCCAATTTTATTTGCTTGAATAGGTTAGAATGCAAAGTTTATTGGAAAATTGAACTATGAAGATATATCTAATAACATTGATAATTTCAAACACAAAGAAAAAATATACTTCTCTGAGTGTTTTATCATTAACTACCATTAACTACATTGTGTGCACAAATGTTTGTAAAGTATTTCTCAGACACAATCTCACATGTCAAATTTTGAATAAAAACTCACCAATTAAAATCACATTCACATTTTTAATCTGTTATTTTTTAAAGTATTCTCATTTGCATAAAGCATATCTTCCCATTTAATATACAAAACTCAACTACCTCATGATTCATATATACAAGTAAATTTTCCTGAAGAGATCATCCTGAGTGAGCTATCCCAGAAGCAGAAAAACACACACAGTATATATTCACTCATATAAACAAATAATATAGGATAAACCTACTAAAATCTGTACACCTAAAGAAACTAATCAAGAGGGAGGACTCTGGCAAAATTACTCAATCCCTAGCCAGAAAGGCAAAGCAGATGGATATCAGAAGAAGAAGAAAACAGGAAACAAGTTAGTAGCCTATCACAGAGGGCCCCTGAAAGGCTCTTCCCTGCAGAATATCAAAGCAGATGCTGAGACTTATGGCCAACTGTTGGGCAGAGTGCATGGAATCTTACAAAAGATGTGGGAAATAGTAAGATAGGGAGAGGACAGGAGCTCCACAAGGAATGCAACAGAACCAAAAATCTGAGCACAGGGTTCTTTCCTCAGACTGATAATCCAACCAAGAACCATGCATGGAGAAAACCTAGAATTCCTGCACAAAAGTAGTCCATGGCAGTTCAGTGTCCAAGTGGGTTCCATAGGAATGGGAACAGGGACTGCCTCTGACATGAACTGATTGGCCTGCTCTTTGATCATTTCACCCTGATGGGAGAGCAGCGTTACCAGGCCAGAGAGGAAGACAATGCAGCCACTCCTGATGAGAACTGATAGACTAGGATCAGAAGGAAGGAGAGGAAGAACTTCCCTGTCAGTGGACTTGGGGAAGGGCATGTGTGGAGAAGTGGGAGGGAAGGTAGGATTGGGAGGGGAGGAGGGAAGGTTTTCTGGGGGGATACAAATTGAATAAAGTGTAATTAATAAAAATTAAAACAAAAAATATTTTTAAAAATTGTCTGGATCCAATACAGCTCAGAAAAGACAAATTTTCAAGCAAATTGATATGAACAGAAACTTTATGATTATTTATTTTGACATTTTTTTCAATTATCATTTCATGCAAGTATTGTGGGAAAATTCTACCATGACTCTAAATTGTGAGAAGTATCTATTACATGCTGTATAATTAATTCAGAATATTTGAAAATTAGTCCTGGATTCTTTAATTCTAAACTAAATGAACGTGAGCTGTTCATTTATCATTTCTCTGTATTTGTAACAATACTGAAAAGCAACAATAATAAAAATCTTATGTATTGGCATAAAAACTGGCAGGTTGATTAATGGAACCAAATCAAAGACCCAGAAATAAACACACACATCTATGGACACTTGAGTTTTGACAAGGAACCAAAACTATATGATGAATAAAAGAAAACATAATCAAAAATGAGGCTGGTGTAACTGGATGTCTGCATGTAGAAGAAAGCACATAGATCGATATTTACTACTCTACAGAAAACTCCAGTCCAAGTGGATCAAAAATCTCAACATAAACCATATATATATATATATATATATATATATATATATAATATATATATTAAATGTAATTGAAGAGAAAATGGGGAATCCTTTGAACTCATTGGTACAGGTTAAAACTTTCTGAACAGAACAAAAACAACACTAAGATCAACAATTAATAAACCGGACTTCATGCAACTGAAAAGCTTTTGCAAGGCAAAAGACACTGTCAATAGAAAAGGACAGCAGTCCACAAATTGGGAAAAAATATTCACCAATATTACATCCAACTGAGAGCTAATATCCAAAATATATAAAGAACTCAAAAAATTAGACACTAACAAACCAAATAACTCAATTAAAAATGAGGTACAGATCTAAACCAGTAATTCAGAGGAATATTGAATAGCTGAGAAAACTTAACGAAATGCTCAACATTCTTAGGGTTCAGAGAAATGAAAATTGAAAAGACTCTGAGATTCATCTTGAAGTTTTCCTGAATAACTAAGATCAAAAACTCAAGTAACAGCACATGCCGGCAAGGGAGTGGAGCAAGGGTAACCCTCCTCCATTGCTGGATGGGAGGACAAACCCCTACAACCACCGTGGTAAAAGAATTCTCTGAAGGTTTCTCAGAAAATTGAGAATAGATCTACCCCAAGGCTAGTTATATCACTCCTGGGCATATACCCAAAAGATCATACCACAAGGACACTTGCTCAACTATGTTCATAACAGCTCTATTGTAATAGATAGAAACTAGAAACAAACTAGAAGTCTTTCAAATGAAGAATAGATAAAAACATATATGGTACATTTACTCAATAGAATACTACTCAGCTCTTAAAGACAGTACATAATTTGCAGGGAAATAGATGTAGCTAGAAAAGATCATCTCGATTGAGCTAACCCAGACACAGAAAGACACACATTATATGTACACACTTAAAGGTGAATATTAGCTATAAAGTACAGGATAACCAGACTACAATCTACAAATCCACCCAAAGAAGTCAAAGGGGCACAATGGAAGACGCTCGAATCTCACTCAGAACAGAAAACAAAGTGGACATCTGAAGTTCATGGATGGCAGAAACTGTTGGAGGAATGGGTTTAAGGAAGTTAACATGGGGTACAAGAAGAGCAGAGGAGAGGTGATGGTGAGGACTAGCAAAGAGAGAAAATTGATAGTAGGGAGCATCTCTGAGACAGGGTAGGATCCCAAGAGTCTATGGGGGTGATCCTTGCTGAGACTCCTAGCAGTGTGGTTTAAGGAGCCTGAAATCACCATCTCCTGTACCCTGGTGGGACTGCCAGTGAAAAAGAGTGGGACAACAACCCAGTCATAAAACCTGAGATCCAAAATGTGTCTTGCCTACAAGAAGTGTAAGGGTAAAAATGGAGCAGAAATAAGGGGAATGGTAAACCAATGCCCAGACTTGAGACCCATGCCATGAGGGAGAGCCAACTCCTGTCACTATTCATGATATTCTGCTATGTTTGCAAACAGGAGCCTAAGATGACTTTCTTCTAAAAGGCTTTATCCAGCCACTCGTGGAAACAGACCAACAGCCAAAGAAGAGTCTGAGCTCAGTGGTTCTGTGGAGGAGCAGAAGGAATGATAGAGGGAGCTGCAGGGGTCAAAGACACAACAAGAAGACCTACAGAAAAAACTAACCTGGGCCCGTGGAGGCACATAAAGACTAAACCACCTACCAAAGAGCATGCATGGCCCAGACCTAGATCCCCTACACATATGTAGCAGAAGAGCAGCTTGGTCAATATTCAGGTCCCCTAACCATGGGAGGAGAGGATATCTCCAACTAGTTGCCTGCCACTGAATCTTTTTCCTAGCTGTGCTGCCGTGTCAGGTCCCAGTGAGAGAGGTTATGTTTAGTCCTGCTGAGACTTGAGGTGCCAGGGTGGGCTGATACCCCTTGGGGGCCTCCCCTTCTTTGAGAGGAAGGAGAAAGAGGAACAGGAGGAGGGATGAATCAAAGTGGGAATGGAAGGAGAAGAGGGAGGTGGCTGGGATCAGACTGTAAAGTGATTAAATATAAATCACTGAAAAAAACGAATTATAATTTGTAGAAAGTCTTTTCTATGTCATAAATTTGTATCAATATGAAATAAAGAAAATGACCTTTCCAGAATTATTACTAGTTATGATTTCTAAGAATCGGTAGGCTATTACTTGGTTATTTTCATGATAATCATGTCATTTTCTGAGAGTATATGAAATTTAAATTATTTTCTTATGACACATTTGTAGAATTGGGGATTCAGAGTACTTTTATTGCATTATAAACATTATATGTATGTCCCCAAATTTCTGAATTTAAAGACACATCAGGTACATTAGACATAGCAGAGATGCTTAATAGGGACCAAGCTTTCAAAGGGTCTGTAGTTACTAAGAAGTATGAGGTATGAGTCAACAGTACTTATTCACTCTTTTCTCTCTTTGTTGGGAACAACCACACCAGCAGATGCAGCACAAACAGAAAACAATGCTGTGTAAAAATTACATTCAAGAAAAAGAAAATATAATTATAGCAAATGTAGTACTAGCGCAAATTAATAATTTTTATGTTAGGTGAGAAGGGTTCTCATACTCTGGTAAAATAAAATATAACCTCTTACAACCAAGAGCAACTGTACTTAGATTTATTCTTCAACCTAAACATCCCAAAACAAGTGAATAAAATAAAGGGAAATGAGAGTTTTCATCACACAGGAAATTGAAAACAGAAAAACATAACTTAATTCCCAGGATAATGTTGTCAGGGCTTACAATGTGGGAAAAAAAGTAGGTCACAGTGCACAGTGCAAGAGAAATGAAAATGTACACAGCGTTAAAAGAATAAAAATGGACACAATAGCCTTCCTTCGTTATTAAGAGAGAGCTGAGGCTCAGGGGAAAAGCAAGTGACTAACTTGTTGAGTACTGTCTCAATGTGATAGCTCTGCAGAGGTTTTCTGTAAAGGTTTAGCTGAATAACCCTGTGCTTGTGTGTGTGTGTGTGTGTGTGTGTGTATGTATGTCTTTGTGTCTTTATGTCTTTGTTCACCTTGCAAACAAGGGAAAAGATTAAAATGAGACAGCCCTGTCCTCCGAAAGTTGCATATCTCAATACCTGACACAGTTGGGAGTCTTGTGATTCCCAGAAGCCTTCAAGGAAAGCATGAAATTTCACAGAGGACAAGGTAAACAGAGAGTTCCCATCTCATTCCGGAAGAATCATGTAACCCACAGTGGATGCCACTCAGCTAACAAAGTGTAAAATCAGTTACTGATTAGATAGGTCTAGGTCTAAGTCATTTACCTGTGTTCTGGCTGAAAAATCAATAGCGGTCATAGGAATAGAGAATTATTCAAGATTCAAGATCAAAGTAAGTTCACAATGTTTCAAGAGCAATAGAGAAGATATTCAGAGTTCAAAAATAGAGAGAAAATATAACCAAATATCACACGAAGGAGAAAACAGGGAATAAGTTAGGAGCCTGCCATAGAGGACCTCTAAAAGCCTCTGCCTTACAGACTATGAAAGCAGATGCTGAGACTTATGACCAACCATTGGACAGAGTTTAGAGAATCTTATAAAAGTGGGAAATAGTAAGACCTGGAGAGGAAAGGAGCTCCACAAAGAGAGTAACAGAACAAAAAAAAAATCTGAGCACAGGGGTCTCTTCTCAGACTGATACTCCAACCAAGGACCATGCATGGAGATAACCTAGAAGCCCTGCACAAATGTAGCCCATAGCAGTTTAGTGTCCAAGTGGGTTCCATAGGAATGGGAACAGGGACTGACTCTGACATGAACTGATTGGCCTGGTCTTTGATCACCTCACCCTGAATGGAGAGCAGCCTTCCCAGGACACAAAGGAAGACAATGCAGCCACTCCAGATGAGACCTAATAGACTAGGATCAGAAGGAAGGAAAAAAAGACCTCCCCTATCACTGGACTTTGGGAGGGGTATGCATGGAGAAGGGGGAGGAAGGGAATGGTTGGTAGGGTAGGAGGGAGGAAGCTCTAGGGGTGAAACAAAGTGAATAAAGTGTAATTAACAAAAAAGAAATCAAAGAAGATCAAGGAAGAACAAATAAACTGTTTTAACTGCCTGACATATTTTGAGGTTGTCTCAGCTTATCTTTTATAGTAAGAAATCTTAAATTTTGGAAATACAGAAATTATACAATGAGCCCAAATCAAATTTCTAAAGACAAAAACTTGTAAAAACTTTATGTGAACACTTTTTCTTCCCTATTGGATTTGCTTAACCTCATTACATTTTCTTTCACTTCTTTTTGTTTTAATATTATGTTTCATATTTTTTATTTTAACCTTTTGATTTAAATATTGCAACTTGTATTTAACAATTATAGATTTAAGAAATATTTACATAAAAGCTCAAACATTGGAATAATATTTAATGCAGGTCTCTGTCATCATTTAAATGATGACACTTAAATTATTCATTGTCATAATGTAATTATGTAAAGTATAAGAACATTAAAATATGTGCATAGCTGTGCAGCATTAGCCATGATTTTTACAGCCCTTCTATACTTGCAAAACTTAAATATGTCATTCTTAAAGTTCAACCTTTTCAAAATTTGGTATTTACAGAAATGGATAAAGAGTATGAAATTCAGGTATACACAATAAAGTGTAACACTGTTTTTAAATTTATTCATTTATAAGTATGAATAATCTGCCTGCTTGTAAGTAAGCAAACATAGTACTTGTGTGCTTGGTGACAGCAGAGGTCAGAAGATAGTCATAAATCACCTGGCATAGGAATTAAGGATGGTGCAAAGCTACCATATAGGTTCTAAGAACCCAATCTCAGTTCTCTACAAGAACATGCCATGAATTAAATCACTCATCAATAGCTCCAGTACCCACAAAGTGTATTTTTATATAAGATGAAATTATGGCATTTGCAGGGCTTGTGAACAAAAGATCATAATACAAGAGAAATGGAGTAGTCTCAGATATGAAATATGCCTATGTTTACCTTAACATCAGTTGCCGTTCACAATGCCTGCAGAAGATTAACCTAGCCTCAACTCCAGTATAGACAGTGTCAATGATCTCAAGGTTCCACCGTCTTCTGAATAGCTTCCAGCAGTGCATAGTTACCAAGGAAGGAAGAACCATTATTTTGGGGGCACGTGACACCTGGTAGATTTTCTATATTCCAGGATGTGACTCCAAGTAATGAGATTAAAAAACAAAACAAAAACAATCAAGCAAACAAAATATCTCCAAAAATGGACAAGAAGCTTGAAGGCACGGTGTTGGAAGGGGAAATGTCTTGGCAATAATTAGAAGGAAAAAATTGGACTGGTACATAACCATATTTCATTAGATATGTGTATTATATTCTTTTTTAATGTACTTTATTTATTTATATATCAATCACAGGTTAGGTACTTTGCATCCCAGGCATAGACCCCTCCCTCATTCTCTCCCACTCTCCCCCTGCCTCCCTCATCTCCTCCCCACCCCCTCCAAGTCCACCAACAGAGGAGGAACTCCTCCCCTTCCATCCTACCCCAGCTCATCTTCTCTCCTCAGGGCTGGCTGCAATGTCCTCCCTTGGGATCTAGCCTGGCTGTTACTCCCTGGCATGTATGGGGAAGGGTCAAAGAGCCAGTCATCGAGTTCATGACTGAAAGAGTCCCTGTTCCCCTTACTAGGGTCTTTGTTGGACACTGAGCTACCATGGGCCACATCTGAGTGGGGGCTCTAGGCCATATCCATATATCGTCCTTGGTTGGAGAAACTGTCTCATATAAGACCCCTGTGCCCTGCTCAGTTTGGTCTTTGTGGAGCTCTTGTTCTCCCAAGTCTTACTAACTTCCCCTATTTTTATTATTACTTCCTGCCCTCTGCCAAAGGCTTGATTGTGACTCTTAATATCTGCTTTGATACAATGCTATATTGATTCTTTGAGAGGCCCTCTTTGGTATGCTCCTGTCCTGTTGCTTGTTATCTCCTCCATTCAATGTCCATCCCATTTGTTCATCTAAACAAGCATTGATCATACCAAACTTGGGTCCTCCTTCTTGTGTATTTTCCCTAGGTGTATAGCTTTCAGCATGACCTTCTATCCTATAGGTCTATATAAGTGAGTATACACCACATGTTTCTTTCTGCTTTTGGGATACCTCACTTAGGATGATCGTTTCCAGGTCCCACCATTTGCCTGTGAATTTCATGATTTCCTCTTTTAATTGCTGAGTAACATTTCATTGTGTAAAAGTACGATAACATTCTGTATCCATTCCTCAAATGAGGGACATCTGGGTTGTTTCAAGGTTCTGGATATTACAAATAAAGCAGCTACCAACAAAGTTGAGCAAATGTCCTTGTTGTGTACTTGAGCATTTTTTGGATATATGCCTAAGAGTGGTATACCTGGATCTTGAGGAATCACTATTCCTCATTGTCTAAGAAAGCACAAAATTGATTTCCAGAGTTGTTGTACAAGTTTGCATTCCCACCAGCAATGGAGGAGGGTTCCTCTTTCTCCACAACCTCTCCAGCATGCGTTGTCACTAGAGTTTTTGATATTAGCCATTCTGGTGAGTATAAGGTGAAATCTCAAGGTCGTTTTGATTTGCATCTCCCTGATGGCTAGGGACTTGAGCATTTCTTTAAGTGTTTTTCTGCTGTTCCATATTCCTCTACAGTCAGTTCTCTTTTTAGCTCCATACCCCATTTTTTAATAGGATTACTTGGTTTCATGCTTTTTTGGGGGGGGGGACATTGAGTGGAGGAGAAAACAAGCAACAGAACAGGAGCATGCCAAAGAGGACCTCTGGGGGGGGG
>JAQQSO010007918.1:0-10307 GCA_028658305.1 Pachyuromys duprasi
TAATATCTGCTTTGATACATTGCTATATAGATTCTTTCAGAGGCCCTCTTTGGTATGCTCCTGTCCTATTGATTGTTTTCTCCTCCATTCAATGTCCATCCCATTTGTCCATCTAAGGGAGCATTAATCATCCCAACCTGGGTCCTCCTTCTTGTTTATCTTCCCTAGGTGTATAGATTTCAGCATGACCTTCCTATCCTATAGGTCTATATAAGTGAGTAAATACCATAGGTTTCTTTCTGCTTTTGGGATACCTCACTCAGGATGATCGTTTCCAGGTCCCACAATTTGCCTGCGAATTTCATGATTTCCTTGTTTTCATGAATTCCATGTTTCCATGATTTTTAATTGCTGAGTAGTATTCCATACACACTTTCATTTAAGAGATGATAGTATACCTAATATCTTGTTGTATAAATGCCCAATTATTTTCATTATGTACATAGATCATTTAAAAAAACACAATAGTTGTTTTGTATAAAATACCCTCATGAAAAAAATTATAAATTTTTATTTTCATATTAATTACAATTTATTTACTTTGTATCCCAGCTGTAGCACCCTCCTTCATTCCCTCCCTATCCCACCCTCCCTCATTCATCTTCTCCCTACCCCTCTGTAAGTCCACTGCACAATGGAATACTACTCAGCAATTAAAAACAAGGAATTCATGAAATTTGCAGGCAAATGGTGGGATCTAGGAAAGATCATCCTGAGTTAGGTCTCACAGAAGCAGAAAGACACTCATGGTATATACTCACTCATAAGTGGATACTAGACCTACAAGATAGGATAAACATACTAAAATCTGTACACCTAAAGAAGCTCAACAAGAAGCACGTAGCCCATGAGACACTTTGAATTAATTATTCTATGCCAGAAATTTCAAAGGTACTCCCAATATGTCATTAGAAAGAGTAAAATTAATATTGGCCATTACTAGGAATGATAGCTGAACAGTTTTGCTATCAAGTGAATTTTATTGGGAAAACTAATGAGCATAGCTACCTGTGCTTCAATTCATCCAATGAGAAGTAATTGTTTGACTTTATGACAAAGATGTCTCTGCCTATCCTTTGGTATTTTTTCTCCATTATCTCCAGAGTGTCATTAATTAAATTCCATAAGGATTTTTCTAAGCATAATCAGTTTCACCTGTCCAAAAAAAATCATCACTGCCTTAGAATGCTATTTTCTCATGCTTATATGTTCCATCAAGTCATTTTACCCTCACCCTCCCTTCATTTATTTATTTATTTATTGGTCTTTCATTTCTGTGAAACTGCCAGTAATGGTCTTTGGAGAAAACATGAAGTTGGTTATTATTTAGTCTTGAAAGAAAACAAAATACATCAAAATTACGTTGTTGGTGGTGGTGGGATATATAGTGATCCTGTAATCACTCTTTCTTAATTGACTATGGAATAATAACCTTTTTAGGAGTGGATTAGGATAATATGGTTATTGAGAGGACGGCATCTACAAAATATAGAGAATTAACTTACATAGATACTTTAAATGTTAAGTAAATCCTGTGTATATGTCGTTCGTGAGTATAGGCTTTCTAAACTAGTATACTTAAAGTTATTTTAATTTATCAACATCAAGTTCAATAAGAATGTAACTCAATTATGAAACAAAAATTTTAAACATTCTCTTTTAGGTGCATGGAAATCTACAAATTTCTTCTCCCCAAAGAGGGAATTGAATTCTACTGGTTTGGAATCTATTTTCCCAATAAAAAATTGGCCAGGTTTCAAGCTAGATTAATTATTTTCCCTTTTCTTAGGCTTACTTTTTCTTACTGTTATAAAATACTCCGAAGTAAAGCAACTTCAGGGAGAAAGTATATAATGATTCAAAAGTCTATGTGAAAGTCCATCACTGTGAAAAAGTTAAGAAAGTAAGATTTTGAAGCCATTACTTATGTTATATCCACAAGCAATAGCAGACAAATTTGATAATGAATGAGTGTTAGTGGTCCTTTTACTTTCTTCTCCTTAATAAGATCCAAGGCCCTCCTTTTAGGGAATGGTGCCTCCTTCAGTATATATGTATCCCCATATCATTTAACATAATCAATGCAACTCCCCTATAAGCATATCGACCAGCCTACCTGACCCATATATTTCTTCACAAATATTCTCTACAACATGATTATTGCTAGTATAAAGTTAACAACTAAAGTTAGCTATCATATTGTACTATTTTATTGTTTCAATAATAAAATTATATTCAAGGTCTTATCAACTTATCAACCAGTTGTAAGTGACATCTAACAGTTGACCAATTTATATTAATGTCTATGTAGAATCAAATACAATTGAAAATGAATTTTATTTATAACCAACTCTATATAACCTCAGTTTACCTTTCAGTTTTGACAAATGCATAAACATAAGTCAACAGATTTCCTTCAGGGTAGATAGTATGATAAAAGCACATTTTTTAAAGAAGAAAATATTATAAAAGAAAATAAAATTGATATGTTTTTTTATATTTCATGTATGTATTAGGTTGAGAGGCTATATCTGCAATGAAATGAGAGCATAACAAAATCATTGTTCATAAAGAGAAAACACACCCTTCTGAGTGTAGAATTATTTATTTCTATGAAAATATGTGAGTGAAGCTAATATTGCTTCATACATAGAATACAATTTGAACTAAATATAATACAATCAGAGTACATTGAGTTGTAAACAGATTAAAAAATTTAAAGTCTTAGAGCGAAACTTGTGTCTAAATGATATACTGCTAGAATTCTAATTTAAACCATATATTGTTTATCCCATTTAATGTAATGAGAAGATAAAGCTTACATACATTTTATAATTTCCCCAAGCTGTATCTTTATATAGGTTTAAATTTATAGCAACCCAAAACATAAATTCTTTTCCTTAAGCATTTAAGAAAACAAGTTATGGTAGGATACAGGAACTAGCAAGAACAAAAACTTGAATAAAATCATTGCAGTTGTATAAAATAAGATTATAACTTAAGTAAATACTATAGTATACTTGGAGAAACTCCGATAATTAATAATTATAAGAATATTCAACCCTATAATTCATCACAAACTGTGTACTAAAATATAGATAAACCTTTATTCTTCTTTCTGTAGTGTTCCTTTTCTCTATTCTCTTTCTTCATAATGACAATAATGTTCACCATGGGACCCTCTTCAAAGTGACACTTCTTATCCCACCCTGTCACTGAGCTTAGTTTGGTATTGCTGAGAATTGACTGTTGAACTGTCAACTCTCTCTTATTTTTTATATCACTCTTACCGATTCAGGGCTTGATGAATTTTTGTTTCTTACATTAGTCAGCTTCTAAAATACTTGTAGCTCAGTTCCCCTTGGATAAACTTCCCTCCTTTTTTGTCTTTTTCTTTTTTATTAATCACAATGTATTCACTTTGTATCCCAGCTGTTGCCTCCACCCTCAATCCCTCCCATTCCCACCCTCTCTTCCTCGCCTCCTCCTTTGCCCCTTCCCCAGTCCACTGATAGGGGGGTTCCTTCTCCCCTTCCATCTGACCCTAGCCTATCAGGTCTCATCAGGACTGGCTGCATTGTCTTCCCTGTGGCCTGGGAAGGCTGCTTTCCTGCTCTTATCAAAGAGCCAGCCATTGAGTTCATGTCAGAGACAGACCCCTGTTCCCCTTACTAGGCAACCAACTTGGACACTGAGCTGCCATGGGCTACATCTGTTCAGGGGTTCTAGTTATCTGCATGCATGGTTCTTGTTCGGAGTATCAGTCTCAGAAAAGACCCCTGTGTTCAGGTTTTTTGGTTTCTGTTGCTCTCCTTCTGGAGCTCCAGTCCCCTCTATGTCTTTCTATCTCTCCCTTCCTTCATAAAATTCCCTGCACTCTGCCCAAAGTTTGGCTATGAGTCTCAGCATCTGCTTTGATACCCTACTGGGTAGAGTCTTTCAGAAACTCTCTGTGGTAGGCTCCTGTCCTGTTCCCTTTTTTTTCCACTTCTAATACACATCCTGTTTCCCTTTCTGTATGAGGATTGAGCATCTTACCCAGGGTCCTCCTTCTTGCTTAGTTTCTGTAGGTGTTTAGTATGCTTATCCTCTATTAAGTGTCTAATATCCACTTATAAGTGTGTATATACCATGTATAGTCTTTCTGCTTCTGATACCTCACTCAGGATAATCTTTTAACTTCACTCTTGAGAACTAATTTTCCTAAGTCATTGGATCTTTAAAATTCTCTTGGGATTCTGGTTTATTTCATGAAAAAGAAGATTTTAGACAAAGTTATATGTAGACTTATTTTGATATGTTCGTAAGTGACATGCAGTGTAATAGAATGTTAACGTTCATTTTTGTATTAAAGTTTCTCTTAAAAATGGTAATATTTATGTAGTCAATTTTGTGTATATATACATATAATTATGTATATATATATACAATTTTTATACATATACATATATGGGGAAATTAGATGTGCAATTTTTTAAATAAAAAATATCTTTTGAGCAGCAAATTTAATAGTACATACCTCTTCCCTTACCTAGAAGAAAAAAAAAAAAAGAAAACAACAGAAAGTTCCTAGGAAAAGGACAGCCTTGGAATCAGGAATTACACACACACACACACACACACACACACACACACACATATGACCAAATATCTGAAATAACCAACTCAGAAAAGAAGTACGGCTTGCCTAAGGATTTTAGTGAGTACAGTCTATTATGGTGAAGTTAAAAGCATAAATTAATGACTAAATGACATCAGTATTATACACCAGATATTCTCCCATAGTGGACAAGACAGGAAATAAAGTGTGCAGCACAGAAGTAGGACCAGATTTTACTTCAAAAGCCCAGTGCCATTTACTCACCTCTACCAGCCAGACCCCATGTCACTCAGTTTGAAACATTTGCAGATATAATGTCATGAGCTAGGAACCAACTTCAAACAAATTAAAATGGATAACATTTCAGACTCACACCTTAATATTCATCCCTGATTCCTACAAATAGCTACTATATGCATCTTTAACTTCACAACTTCCTATCTTGATAGTTTTAAGACCTAGAGTCCAAGTTCTGTTCCGAAACCCAACAGTGATTTCTAACAGTGGCTTCATGTAAAATCAAAAAGAATGTCAACGAGTTCCAATTTATAACTGCACACATTAAATTTCCCATTCAAATAAAGGGAACTGTAATTATCATACTGACAGATAGGATGAAGTAACAACTGAAACCAAGCAGGGAAAACAGTATATCCTGAAGCTCCTTCCCTATTTGGTACTATGATAGAAGTACTGCGTGGACTGTCCTGACCCGTTAGCTCTGCTAACTTTTGATAAGTTGCCTTGATCTTAGAGTTTTAACACAGCAATGGAAAATCAAATAATACAATATAAGATTCCATGCACTCTACCTTTGGATTCTTCAGCAAAACCAATTCTACACTGTGGGCAAAGCAAACTTCCTCTGTAAGCTAGGCCCATAACTGCTTGTCCTTTATCCATTGCCACAACCGCCTCTGAGCACCTGCATTAATTAACCTGGGAAAATACCTGGCAATCAGTTATTTATAAGATAGATACTACTGGACTTTGTTGTCAGGAGAGCTACCTCCTATAAAGAAGTAATTGTTTCACATTATTTTACATTTTTAAAATTTAAAATTAAATGTACATGTATATATTTACATTTGATTTGTGAGTGTGCAAATATGTTTTTTAGTCAGCATGTGGAAATCAAAAGACAATATATAGGAGTTGGTACACTTTAGTACTAATGTTCAAGGTTCTTTCCAATTTGAAGTAACATTCCCTAATGCACTAAAACATCATCTTTGTCACATAAAAATTATCTTCCCTAACATGTGGTCTCACAGTCTTCTAAACATTTATGATCACACTAATATATTAGAGCTTAACCCTGATTGGTAAAGCTTCTTTTTGTGGAGACAATAGTTAATACAGGGACATACAATTGCTCAAACAGGTGAGAATAAGTGAATTTTTTAATTTTTATTTTTTAGTATTAATCACAAGTTATTTACTTTGTATCCCAGTTGTAGTCCCCTCTCCCATTCCCTCCCAATCCCACCCTCCTTCCCTCATCTCCTCCCTGCCCCTTTCCAAGTCCACTGCTAGGAGAGGATCTTGAATTCTCAGTCTTAGAGAAGGCATTTATGTCAACTCCGTCATTGCAGCCTGAGTGTGAGAAAAACTCACACTGTAAAGCTTTAGGTAAATGATAACTACTGTAGGAGAAAATAATATGTTTCCATGATACAGCACTAGTGAGTTACCCATGCTCTTAGGGAATAACCTTTTACACAAAGGCATGCAAGCAGTACTAAGTAGACACAACAGTTTATTTCAACCAAAGAGAAAATACAAAATGGAAAGTGATTGTGTGAGATGGGCCGGAAAAGAAGTAGTGAGAAGAGTTTGTATGATATGCTATGTATACATTGTATACATGTGTAAAATGTAAAGGTATAAAAATAAATTTAATGTATTAGATAAAAATCATACAACTTGTTACTTATTCTGTCTTCATACTAACTAAACTATTTCTTCATTTCAGCCAAAAATAAAAGCAATTTAGGTAATTTTTGTCTTTACTGAGGAGGGAATACATAATCCAACTGACTAAAGAAAATTAAAATTAAGATAAGAGATCATGACACAAATGTTGGCTAATAATCCAAACTTTTATTTGTTTCATACTTATAACATGTTAGAATCATGTGTGTACTGAAGATTTTTATAAATGTTATTAATTTTTGACAATTTTATAAACGTATTTACTAAAATCTGATCACTGTCACCAACAATAATAGCTATTTTACATTCCACACCTATGATGGTCATCTGTGCCATAAAAGTTATTTTCAACATTCACATCTTTTGCTTGATTTGAAATACCTTGAATTTGACTAGAACCCTCTTCAGATTATGAGCTTGGAAATATTTATTGAAGTAGGCACAAACCTGAGGCTGATTTCTACTCTTCCCACAGAATTCAACAACAACTTAGAGTTCTACTGGGGATCTAGTACTCTGTGATTGTCCATACGGTCAGTGACTGAATTTTGACAGACCTAGTTTGTTTAGTATCTCTTGAGCTTCTCTGAAATAATGATTGGCATGCTTGTGTTAGTCCCAGACAATAGCATTTAATAGGTTTTGTTCTTAACTTCTAGCCTTACTATTTTTTTATCCTGTTTAATTTTTTCTGTCTACTGTTCAGCAGTGATTCCTGGGACTGGAGGTAGTGTGGGTGAATGATATAAAATTCCCGTTTAGTTCTTGGCACTCAGCTTCTCTGTATTCTCAGCACCTTGAACATATGTTATTTCCTTCATTTACACTATTCAATACAAACATGTTTTTTTTTCTCTTAAAGGCAGAAAATAATATGTGCCTACGAGTAAAAGCATTGAAAGGCAACTTGACACTGGGCCAAATGACCTTAACAGCAGTAGAAAATTCTCCATTAAAACATAAAACTTCTTCAGCCATGTGTTTTTGACGGAGTTTACATTACCAGTCATGAATTAACTCTTGTGTGTTGAACCTCAACTCCCATAAAATATGCATTGCTTATCTTATAATGGTTGTGCCATCATTCTAGTGGGTGGGAAAGTTTTGTTTGTCTGACTGTTTTTGCAGCGCATACAACTATCGTTGATGACTTCTCTGTGCAAATAACCTATTCTGTACAACAAAGGTTAGTTAGTGGGGAAAATGCTTCCAGATCAGTTCCACCATATTTTATTTGTATCTTGGAACAGAGGTATATGATGTTTTCAGGAACTGGACCTTATCAACTACTTCTCATAAGCATGCAAGAAGAATAGCAAGATTCTGCAGGTTTGGAGGGCATCTGAAACCTCTTTTATCAGAATAACAAGTTACTCCAGACCTTGCATTTCATTTTTGTTCAGTAACACACTGCTTTTAAGGATAGTATTATGCAGCCTTATAGGATATCTCTTTTTAAACTTTGTTAGTTTTATGATTTTATTAGCCTGAATTTAGAATTAACACACAGAGTAGCAGGTTTCCACAAGGCTTATTCAACATGCGTCATTCTGGTTAACTCACCCTTTCTCATCCCACCACTGTGTTCTACTTCCAATGACCCTTCTTTATTGTCATATCACCTGTCTTCTGCTGTCTTCCCAACTGTTCAAGCGCATCCCACCATATCGGTGCTTTCCTGAATTATCTAGTTTTAACAAGTATTCCAAAGTAGCAGGCAAAGGAAAAGATTCAAAACTAGACTCCTCATGAAAGATAACATGTGGAATATTTCTTTGTGCCAACTTACCTTTCTCAGTATATGATCCAATTCCAGTAATTTTCCTATGGAAGTAAGTTTAATTTCATTTCCCAGGTGGCTAATGTTTTTTAATATGTTAAATATTTTTCTTCATTTTCATTTTTCCTTTTAAGAATTCTATGTACAGATAGATGGTCCTTTTGGGGGGTACCCTAGTAAGGGGAACAGGGACTATTTCAGACATGAATTCAATGGCTGGCTCTTCGACCCCCCACAAGCACCAGGGAGGAGCAGCCTTGCTAGGCCACAGAAGAGGACATTGCAGCCAGTCCTGAAGAGACGTGATAAGCTAGAGTTAGATGGAAGAGGAGGAGGTCTTCCCCTATCAGTGGACTTGGAAAAGGGCAGGGAGGAGATGAGGGAGGGATAGGGGGGATAGGGAGGTAATGCAGGAGGGGGCTACGGCTGGGATACAAAGTACATAACCTGTGTTTAATATAAAATAAAATAAAAATGTTAAAAATAGATGGTTGTTTTTAATTGAACTTTTTCGGGGGGGGTATTTCATGTTTACCTCTTTGATTTTTTTTTTGTGTAATCTAGATATTCATCTTCTGTTGGATCAATAGCTTGCAACTATTTCTTCATATTCTGTGGGCTACATTTTTATTTGACTGGCCATTTTCTTTGCTCTCCAGAGTTTGTCTAACTTGTGAAGTTCTATTTTTCAGTTGTCAGTCTTATTTCCAGAACTACTGGAGCCAAATGGAGTCCTGTCAAAAGGACCTTGCCTAAGTCAACATTTTGTAGAATATTTCATACTTTTTCATCTAGCAGTTTCATAATACCAAGTTTATGTGGAAGTCTTCGATATATTTGAGTTGACTTTTGTGTAGTATGGGAGATAATTTATTTTATTGAAACTAGAAATTCAGCTTTCTAACAGTATTTGAAGATACTGTCTTCTCTCCAATGTATAGTTTGTGCATATTTGTCAAGTATCAGATGACTAAGGTAGAGTGGGCTTGTATCTCTGTCCTGAATAATATTTCATGGATCTAGCCACTGTTTTTGGACCTCATGTCTTACAGTTTCCTGTTTTTGTGTTTATGTGTAATCCTTTATATTTGGTGTTCTATGCTCCTATCAAAATATGAATTGACATATTTCCTTATATTTAATTTTTTCTCTGTAACTTTTACTTAAATATTTCCTATAACTTTTACTTGGAATTTTTACTTTTTCTCTATGCCCTTAAAATTTCAAATTTGGTCTTGTTATATCTAAAAGATACTTCATAGTCTGTTGACATATTTTAAATTCATCACATTCTTTTATTTAACGACTCAGTTTTTCTACATTACATACAAGCTCTCTGTGGGACTTTTCCACTGAATATTTTATGTGCCTTATTGTTATTTGGTGATTTTATAGTTTTTTTGTTGTTTACATCGAGCTTCATTTCTCTTCATTTTTCTTTGATATTCCTATATCTTTATTGGATTCTCTTTTCTTAACATTAATAATCTTCTAGATTGTTCAACTTAAAAATATTTTGTTTATTTATTTTGTGTATATGAGTGTTCTCTCTGCATGTACACCTGCATGCCAAAAGAGGTCATTAGAGGGTACAGATGGTTGTGAGCCACCATGTGGTTGGTAACTGGGGATTGATCTCAGGACATCAGGAAGAACAGACAGTGCTCTTAACCATGGAGCAATTTCTCCAGCCTCCTACTGTTCCTTTTCCTGAGTCATATTTTTTTTTTTTTACATTGAACTTCTTGGAATTTTTTTTAATTTATTTATTTTTATCTCAATCACAGGTTAGGTACTTTGAATCCCAGGCTTAGCCCCCTCCCTCAGTCGCGCCTACCCTCCCACTCCCTCCCTCATCTCCCTCCTCCCCGCCCCCTCCAAGTCCACCAACAGGGGAGGACCTCCTTCCCTTCCATCCAACCCCAGCTTATCCTGACTCCTCAGGGCTGGCTGCAATGTCCTCCCCTGGGATCTAGCCAGTCTGTCACTCCC
>JAQQSO010007919.1:0-10307 GCA_028658305.1 Pachyuromys duprasi
ATTAGCCCTCTGTCAGTAGTAGGATTGGTAATGATCCTTTCCCAATCTGTTGGCTGTCTATTTGTTCGGATGACAGTGTCCTTTGCTTTACATAAGCTTTTCAGCTTCATGAGGTCCCACTTATTGATTGTTGATCTTAGAGCCTGTGCTGTTGGTGTTCTATTCAGGAAGTAGTCTCCTGTGCCAATGAGTTGAACTGTATTCTAATCAATAATTTTACTTTCCATTTTCTTGGTCATCTAGTTAAACATTTGTCAATATTGTTTATTATTTTAAAAACCAAGTTGTGGATTTGCTGTTTTCTCTACCATTTTTTTCTGTCTTCCACATCATCTTTTTTTTTACACTCTAATAGTTTTATTTTCTCACTTCTGTGGACATAGGCTGAATTGATCTTTTAAAAGTTTCAATGCTAGAAGTACAAGTTATTATTTTTATATTAATTTCCTTTTCAATGTAGGATATTACAGCTATTAATTTACCCACAAATGCTACTTTTCAGAAACCTTACAATAGTATCTATAATTCTCTTTTCATTCATGTCAAAGTATTCCATATTGTGAATTCCTCTCTCATCTGTAGTTTGCTGAGTGTGTTCACAACCTCACTTTTGTGAGTTTCAAAAGTAAAGTACTCAGTGCTGTGCATTTTCTTTGTGTATGTGATTTGGGCTCTTTTTGAATGTATGGATACTTTTCAAACATTCAAAAAATTTTTGTGCTGGAGATGAACTCGTGCATTGTAGGTAACTCTCGGAGCTGGGCTGCTGTTGGGCTGGAGATTTGAGAGCTCTCTGTGGAGTCTAGTCAGAGAACTATTATAGAATGAGAGTGTCTGCGTCTCCTCCCTGCCTGTGTCCTTCACTGCCCCGGACGGAGAGCGTCCTGGCCTTTGTGAATGGACGGAGAGTGTCCAGGCCATTGTGAATGTTGAATAACTTCTTTCAACTTTATCAGTCTTTGTTTCATGTATGGCAGGTCTTGGTTCTTTAAAGGGAACATGTATATCACTGTTTTGGCATCAGAAAAATAGACTTCCAGTGATGTGCTTTGTTCTGTGTTTAACAGCAATTTCTGTTTTAAATCATATTTTGCTTAAACTGCTTATGTCCACTTGAGCTCTATCATGGTCACTATTTGCATAGAATGTACTTTTCCCTCATTTTATTCCTGATGTATTTTTGTCTGTAGTGTAAATGCCTTATAGAAACATTTCCTTATAATAATTTAAAAATTTATTCTACCAATCTATTTTTTATTGTTACAATAAAATATTAAAATAAAATATAGTTATCAGTGAGTTATATTTACATTTTCATGTTTTAATTTGTCTTCGTGTTTCAAATGTTTTCTTTTCTTTTTTGGTTGTTGTTTCTCCATTTTCCCATGACTTTTATTTTGTGTTAGACAGTTAATTTCTAGTATAATGTTCTATTACTTCTCTGAAAGATTGTCCTATGGCTGAAAAGTAGCATTGCTCATGATCTAGCACAGGTTAATATTGGTGTAACATAAACACTCACCTCTGATACGGCCCCATCTCCACCATGTGCACTAGGGTCATCCTGTGGAGTAGGCTTTCAGACACAAAACCTTCGCAAAGGAAGTTTTATAATTACTGCCTTGTGCCACTGACTTTCATATCATACAAGATTTACAAATAAGGATGTGCAAATAGACCCTTTTCTTTAGCAGTGGAGTGTTCTCTCTGGCAGGGCCGGTCTAAGAATGATAACATTTCTTAGTTTTGCAACAGAGAATGTTTTAGTTTCTCCTTTGTTTTCGAAGGATGCTTTTGTTAGATAGACTTTTTTTTTTCAGAACTGTGTTTTTCTTTTGTTACTCAGAAAGTGTCATTCTGCTGCTTTCCAGTCTCCATGGTTCCTGATGAAAGTGAACTATTAATCATATTGGCATTTCCTTGTGTGATGATTCATTTTCCTCATGTGGCTTTCATAGTTCCTCTTCTGACTGCTTGATTATTATGTATTTTGTGTGTCTCTTTTTGAGTTTATACTACTAGGTCAAACCCTTAATGAGTTGGCAGGCATTTTATAGCTCTACTTCGTCTTTACTTCCTGCCTACACAGAGCCTCAGAGTGAGTAAAGGGAAAAAGATGAGTACCCTAGATATGGACACGGCTTTCTGAATTCCCAGGGCTATGTGCAGTTGGTCAAATCAACCTACATATTTTCCACTTGAAGACTGTTTGAAGTTTTTGTTACCTTGTGTTCGCTCTCTCACACGTATTTCTACAACTTACATGTGTTCAGTAAGGACATGCCCCTGATTGTTTCCAAGAAAACACATCAACTATGTTGGATGGGGGTGGGGGGGTGGGAGGGCTGCTTTTCAGATATAAGTAAGAAAAGAGCCTTCAGTTGTACTTGCTGCACTGGATTAATCTCTGTGGTGACAATTTAGTTATAAGTGTTTCCATAAGCAGAAAATATCATCCCAAGATTCAGGTTAGATAGAAGTCTATTCTCATAGTATCATGGAGTGTGAAGCAAATGCAAGAAATAGGATCACTCTTAGGAGCTCCCACAGGTCTCTCCTGTGACCGTTTTCAAGGGAAGAGTTGTTTGGAGCTGTGCAAACCAACTTTGCTCTCTGCATGAGCTTGTGGCATTTGATTCTCACCGCTGCTCGGCTCTTGACCTGCAGATCTCACGGCTGCCATCAAAGCCAGGAGACAGGGAATGTGCCCTCAGCTGCTGCTTCTATAGGAACATAATGATGCTTCTAAAATAAAATTTGTCTTAGTGTCACTGAAAACATTTCTTCAGTTTTCTGTCAGAGTCAATTTTAATAATCTCTTTTTAGATTTTTATGTATTTTAATATAAGAAGGTTCTAAACATGTAATTCTTTACAATAATGGTAAAACTTACATGTATTTGAATATAAGATAGTCACAATGAGTTATAAACCTATAAGACTTTTTTCCCCAAAAAACTATAATTGAGAATTCTGCTTTTTTTCACTTCTCTACAAAAGGTTAATTTGAATCTGCTATTAACAGTTCTAAAGCTGTTATATACTTTGTTCTCCTTTCTGCTTCCTCTTATTAATTACAGTGTATTTGCTTTGTGTCCTGGCTGTAGCCCTCTCCCTCCTCTCCACTCAGTTCCCCCTTCTTTCCTCTTCTTCCCCTATCTCTCTTCCCTAGTCCACTGCTAGGGGAAGTCCTCCTTTCCTAATGTCCAACCTTAGCTTGTCAGGTCCCTTCAGGACTGCCTGGATTCTCTTCCTCTGAGGGCTGGCTAGGTTGCCCCACCAGGGAGAAGTGATCAAAGAGCAGGCAACAGAGTTCACATCTGAGACTGTCTCTTCTCTTACTAGGGAACCCACATGGCTGAGCTGTCGATGGGCTATATCTGAGCAGGGTGTCTAGGTCCTCTTTATGTATGGTCTTTGATTGATGTATCAGTTTCTGCAGTCCACCCAGGGCCCTGAATTTTTTGTTGTTTGTTTTTGGCTTTGTTGGGCTCCTTCAGTGGTTCCTGTCTCCTTTGGGTCTTCGGTCCTTTTTATTTCCCCCTTCTTCCATAAGACTCCCTGCACTCTGTCCAAAGACTGTGAGTCTGCATCTGCTTTGATCCTATGCTGGGTGGAGTCTTTTAGAGGACATCTGTGGTAGGCTCCAGTCCTGTTCCCTCTCTTCGGCTGCTTCCAGTGTCTACCCTGTTTTCTCTTCTGGATGAGAATTCAGGATATTAGCAATATTATATAGGATAAACATACTAACATCTACAGACCTGAAGAAGTTAAATGACAAGGAGGACACACGGGAGGGTACTTGAAATCCAGCCATTCACAATCTAGGAGTTAGCATTTTGAATCTTATACTCAGCTTCATAAGCTTCCCAAGAAATCACCTTTCATCAAATAGCAAAGCCGAATGTGATGAATATAGAAAATTTAGCAATAATAGTTTAAAAAATATATTAAACCAAAAACTTAACTCAAAATCATGCATAAGTGTTTCTGTCAGGGCTTGCCTGTGGCATATCACAGGACTTCAACTCATTTTGATTCTAAGCAGAATGTGAACTTTATACTGTCCGTGTCATCATACCACACAACACCAAGAAACCCTGGCTTAAACACCTTGGCTCACACTTGAGAAACTGTGTGTTATAAATTGCAGTGTTTACACACATGATAGCATATCTATGAGAAATAGATTTTAATATTTTCATATACTCCTTCCATTGTAAATATTACATTAGCTTACATTTTAATGGAATTGTGTTTGAATACTTGCTTGTAAAATTTGCTGTTTGACTTGCTAATATTGATTTTTATGCACAGACACAAATTCAATAAAGTTTTCATGGGATTAGATATGATTTCTAACAATTTCTGAAATGGGTTTAATATATTTCTGCAGGGCTTTTTTGTCTTGTTTTGTTTTTATTTTTGATTTTTTGTATTGGCCACATATGCATGGGGAGAATTCCCCTTATCTCTGGTGATTCCTTAATAAAAATGTAGCTCAACCCTACAAATGGTGAGATGTTCTTTGTCTTATATCAAATATTCTGTCAAGATTTAATTCTTTATATGAAAATTGCCAAGCATATTTATCTCTTTAGTGACAAAACTTGTTTCATCTTCAATACTCATATATGCATATCTGTTAAGAATTGCTTTAAAATTATTTTTTATGATTAACAATCACTGACTGTTTGTTTTGTAGACTTTTTAAAAATAGTTATATACCTGAGGTAAAGTAAAAAATTTAAGGCAAAAAGGATTTGGTCACCAGCACAAAAATTTAGTAAGTTCTTCCTGCCTATGCTGATAATTAATATAAATAAATTTTTACAAAAATATAAATTGAATTCTCTTCAGAAGATGGAATTCATGTATGGTATTGCTAACTGGGCCAAGAATAGATAGCTGGCTAGGTCTTACACCATAGTGAGGAAAGCATTACCTGCTATTACTATTCTGCCAAATTTCTTCCTAAATGTTTCTATTTCTACCCACAGATATTAATTCTCTCAATCCTCTGTGAGTTAGCTTACTTTTGGAGTTGATGACAGTTGATATGTCAACTCGCAACTGGTCAACATGCAGAGAATAAATGCTGGTGGCATGCTCACATTCCCTCCCCCAAGGCTAATGAATCTTCGTGGAGTAGTAGGTGGGAAGAGCCACAGCTGTGAAGGATCACTGTGAAGCTGTTTTCTGGGCAGGAAAGGGTCACTGCACACATGAACTTGGAGAGGCTGTAATGATAATCGAGAAATCTACTCAAGCTCAAGCCAGCCAACGTTCCAATGTAGATCTGGTGATGGATTAAGTCCTCTCAGCTCTAAATGAGGAGTTATTGGTAACTGGTGGCTGTTAGGGTAAGAGAGTGTCAGTTTTCTTCAGGGGTGCTCAGGGCTGGTCCTACAGCCATGTACATACTGACAGCAATAAGTGGATTCGGTGGACTTTTGTTTTGTTTTGTTCTTTTTTTCTTAATAGTTCATGAAGTTGGGAAAGAACAGTAGTTTCATGGGAGGAGTTGGAGGGGGGTTTTATCCAAACACATTATATGAATGTATGAAATTTTCAATACTTTAAAATAAAGCCCTTCATACTTTTAGTTTAGATTTTTCTGAATCAATGCTAAAGAACTTGTGCCATATATCCTGTGACTTGGAACTGTCTGCAAAGCACTACACACTCACTTTTTCATAGCTTTGCATAATCTGTTCTTTCACCTTGGCTGGCTTCTCTTATGAATTCCTTTTACTTATCCTACAAGATACAACAATGCCCAAACTCAGCAGCTCCCTTCCTGAAGCTATTCTCTAATCCCATGAGTAGTGTCTTCTCATGCCTTTGTTGTAAAATGTGTATTCCTGTTTAAATCTCCTTTTACATAGTGTATAAACAATTGGCATATCTTTTCTATTTCCTTCATGGCTAAACCTGTAGAATTATGAATTTAAAACTCATACTGAGAGTAATGCCTTTCACATACTGTTAGCTAATTGTGTATTTGCTGAATAATTGGGTGACAGAGTTGAGAGTCCTAGACAAGGAAATCTAAGAGAGAATGATAATAATAAGGTTCGGGTGGCTGGCTGCTTTTCGGTGGGGAAAATGTACATATACTAGATAGCTTTCCTTTCTGTTTTCTCCAGAAAATAACAGATAATGGCTCCTTTTGCTTCCCTGATGGGAAAAAAGATCACCATTAACTAGCAGGCTCGCCTGTCTGTACAGAGAGCCAATGCTGCAGAGCTCAAAAAGGAAGATTTGGCCTGAGCTGCAGCCAAAATATTTCTGTTCATTTTTTTCTCAAAGTCTAGATGGAGAAAACATAAGAATAAACACTATTTTAAATGTTAAACAACAACAAAATGTTCCTACTCTGACTGAAGGACAGTGGTAGTGATGTCAAACATAATGAACAACATAAATGATAATAAGAAATCCTCCTTTCAAGAAGTCATACTGGTTGACATGTCAGTTCTTTTCAATTTGCAATTTCCTCCACTTTGTGATTTGCTTCCAAAAAAATGGTGTTGGTAGGATGACTAAATTCTAAGAGCGGGAAGAGGTTGATGGACAGCTTTATGAGGTGTGAATGGAAAAATCCTCTTTAGGTAGGAATCCAAATCACTGACTGGAAAAGAGTGGGAACAATAACTCATGTCACTAAGGAAAAAATTTGAAAATTGAAATGTTGTAACTCTGAATATTTGTAAACCAAATTTTAACTGTATTATTTACAATGAATTTTCTTGACTCAAAGAGTTCCCATACTATTACCTTGCTTGCCATAAGAAAGAGTAAGACCAGAAAAATGAGCTAAGGGACAGATATTTTCTCAGTATTTTGGGGCAGTCTTTACCATTCGTGTGAAACAACAAAACCTTTTAAAAATTCTATACAAATATTATTTATCTTTTGAGGAAAGTATTTTGTGTGACATAAAACTCTATTGACTTGTCTCAAATTTAACTAGAATACAAATAATTAAAAACTGCCTTTGTGGCACTTTACTCAGACTAGTTGGCCAAAAATGACAATAGACACATATACTTACCAGGTATTTGGTTATCAGAAAAGTAAATATGCTAGAGTCAATGACCTGATATATATTAGATTCTGCCTTCCCTTGAATCATCTCTGTGGCTTTGCAGTTTCTAAGTTTAATACACTTGGACAAATATAAACGAAATGCTGGGGATAGCATCCACGTCTGCAGAGCTCATTGAAGGTAGAGAGGTAGAGCTTGGGCTTGCATAGAGCCTTTGCGCCTACATTCCAATCTGCTCGGCATGGGGTTGTGTTCTGTAGACTATGGAAACAGAAACCTGGACACCAACCCAGCCACAAAAAACTCGACCTACAATCCAATCTGTCCTGTCTGCAAGATGGGCTAGGGCCATGGTGGCACAGAACTTGTTGGAGTGGCCAACCAATATCCCCTTCTACCTGAGTCGCATGCCAGAAGACGGAGCCCGTGCCATACACTGCCTGGATGGGAAGAAACTGGGGACTGGATAGCCCACAACAGTAGTGTAGAGCCAAACACATCAGCAAAAAAAAAAAAAAAATCAGTGAAATGATTCCTAATGATGTTCTGCTGTACTCATAGGTCCATGTATTGTCCAGTTATCACGAGAGATGCTTTCTCTGGCAGCTGATGGGAGCAGGTGCACAGGCCCACAGACAGAGGTTATGCAGAAAGAAAGTCTAAATTTGGAGCTCGGAACTTGGGGAATCGAGTGGAAGAAGGGAG
This sequence comes from Pachyuromys duprasi, assembly GCA_028658305.1. NCBI lineage: Eukaryota > Metazoa > Chordata > Mammalia > Rodentia > Muridae > Pachyuromys > Pachyuromys duprasi. The sequence continues at coordinate 7,756 of JAQQSO010007919.1, forward strand.
GAAATACTGCAGGAGTCAAAGAGGATGGAGGACCCCAGGAGAACATAACCCACGAAATCAGCGAAGTAGGGTTCCTTTGCTCCCTTAAGGACTGAAGTGGCAAGCGTGGAACCCGCATGGGTCTGCGCCAAGTTCTCTGCGTGTATGTTATGGCTATTACATTGATGTTTATGTTTTGGGACTCCAGACAGTGAGAGCTAGTGTATCTCTGACTCTTTTGCTTGCTCTTGGGACATTTTTCCTCCCATTGGTTTGCCTTGTCCAGCCTCGATATGAGGGGTTTTGTTTGTTTTGCCATTATTATTATTATTATTATGCCTTATATCTTGTTCTGTTCTGTATATCTTATGCTTGTATCTTGTTCTGTCCCATCCGGCTGTCATCTCCTGGAGGCCTGCTCTTTTCTGAAGAGAAAATGAAAGGGGAATGGGTCAGGGAAAGAGGCAAGGTGAGGGAAAGCTGAGAGGAAAGGAAGGAGAAAAAACTGTGGTCAGGAAGTATTGTATGAGAGAAGAATCTGTTTCCAATGATATAAAAAAGGTAGATAGGTATCTAAGTCACAATCTAGCAATTGTTCTTGTATAGGGAGACTTTGTTTTATTTAATATGTAAATGCTAGAAGTGAATAAAGTGTAAGTAATAAAAATTAAAAATATATTTTAAAGTATTTAAAAATATTTTTTAAAAATGTGAATCCATATAGAACCAAGTTAACATTTTTTTTATTTGCCACTTCATTAAATCTATTTGCACATTCTAGTTGTTTACAAATGCTAAGGTATTAGTAAAACAATAGAGTAGTAATAATAAAAATAAAATAAAATTATGTTAAAAACTCTAAATATATATTTTTGTTTATTTTATGGTATGTATGTGTCCGTGTGTTGATCTGCATGCCCGGAGAAGCCAGTAGAAGGTATTAGATCCCCTGAGGCTGGAGCTAAAGCAAGTGTGGCCTCCTAGGGTGGGTGCTGGGAGCCAAATTCAGTTTCCCTAGAACAGTAGCAAGCAATCTTTTTTTAAAATTAAACTTTTATTTTTTTATGTATTAATTACTTAACCACCAAGCCACCAGTCCAGCTCACTGTAATCATTTGCTAATTAAGAATATCAACATTTTCCCTGGTGGTCTAGTGGTTAGGGTTTAGTGCTCTTCTCACTGGCCCGGGTTTGATTTAAAAAAAAAATCAACATTTTTCTGATTGTGTTTTGTCTTATAACATCTTTTCTAGGTTCTATCTTCAAAGAAAAAAAATGCTAATATTCAAAGTAGCAGTCAACATGTTCACGTAGCCTATCCTCAAAACCAACATGAGTTTTAGTTGAGTTTGGAATACAAGAATGTCAACTTCTACTTTACTGCCCATATTGAATTTGCCATTATTATTAAAATTAGGATGTTGGCATTCACTTCTAACTGATAATTAAATCATAGTTATCATTAACAGACATTGTAACTGACTGTTGATCTAAAAGTTGTAACTAGTCATCTATGATACCCATTAACATGAATTAACTTTGCTCACATTCAGAAAATAAGACTTTGGCAATCCCTTTCCAAGTTTTCCCTTGATTCCAAGGCTAGGCTTTCTTCCCTCTTCCCTCTTCTTTTCTTCTATTTTTTTAACACGGATTTTTATAGTATCTGATATTAATAGGTTAATGTTTTATGCATGATGAAAGATGTAAAAAGGAAAGATTTAGGACTGGATATGATGGTCAGTGCCTTTAAACCCAGTATTTGGGGGGCAGCAGAAGACAGATTACTGAGTTTGAGGCCAACCTGGTCTATGTAGCAAGGTTCAGACTAGCTAGGGCTATATAGTGAGACCATGTTTTAACAACAACAAACAAGCAAACAATAAAAAACAAAGAAGTAAATATTTGTTGGGCTTTATGTAGTATAATGCCTTCACATAGCCATCAAATTATTGGCTATAGTTGACTATAATGAAGAATTCACAATTCCAGTACCATTGGGGTGGGGGGAAGAACTTGAAAATCATGAGAACAAATAAGTCTTGCAGCAGGGGCTTGGCAACATGAGTGGAGGAGGGTACTAAAAGATCAGAGCCTCTTACAGTAAGGCCACTTACAGCTTTCAGGCTTAAACACTGAAAACAGGAAGCAAACAGAAGTGACTGAAGAGCGAACATTACTATACCCTTCTCAGTAATTAAAGTTAGAAAAGCTTGGAAAGCTGAGTTCAGAAAGGCAAATCCGGGCCAATCAATGTTCAGAACTGCAAATCTGTAGGTTGTAAGACTTATGTTCACATGGCAAATGTAATTACCTTTAATTCTGGAAATTATGACCAGCAAGGGAAAGCAATGTTGCTAACTTAGAACAGCCAGTTCGTGGCTGCTTTATTTGTAATAGCCAGAACCTGGAAACAACCCAGATGTCCCTCAGTTGAGGAATGGATACAGAAATTGTGGTACTTTTACACAATGGAATACTATTCAGCAATTAAAAAGGAGGAAATCATGAAATTCGCAGGCAAATGGTGGGACCTGGAAACGATCATACTGAGTGAGGTATCCCAAAAGCAG
>JAQQSO010007920.1:0-10307 GCA_028658305.1 Pachyuromys duprasi
CCAGGTTCTGGCTATTACAAATAAAGCAGCCACGAACATGGTTGAGCAAATGTCCTTGTTGTGTACTTGAGCATCTTTTGGATATATGCCTAAGAGTGGTATAGCTGGGTCTTGAGGAATCACTATTCCTAATTGTCTAAGTCTCGACTTTTAAGAGTAGGAACAATAGAGTTTCCTGAGAGTATCTTGGAAACTGTGGGACTGTTTTTGTCTAGTGGTAAATTCCTACATGAATGTCTGTCTCCAGCAAGACAATTATTTTAACAGGTTTCTTTTAACTATCCCAATATACCATTAGACTTTTTTAAAAATTTATTTGAATGATGTGAGTTTGGTAAGTTGCATTGCTTCTGGGTTTTCTTTACTAACAGGAAAGGCCATGTTTCAAAACAGTTAGTACAGAAAGGTTAAGAAACAGAAGGCCTGGAAATCACTCAACAGGCAAATTGTTTGTCTCACAAAAGTGAGGACCTGCTATGTGCATGAATTCCAATACTGGTGAGGCAGAGACAGAAGGATCCGTGGGGCTCACTGGGCACCCAGTCTCACATATCAGCAAGCTCTGGGTACAATGAGAGACTGTCTCAAAAATAATGTGGAGAAGTGATTGAGGAAGGAAGATACAAGACAGACATCAATCTCTAGCCTCAAATATGCATGTCCACATGGGTACATAAATGCACACAATGAGAGATAGTGGGGCTGATAATCATGGATTTATTCACAAAATAAACCTCACTATATCACCTATGAGTAGATAAGCTGAACCTCACTCAGAACTTTGGGGTGTAGATTATGAAAAGCTGTCAAGCCATTACTCAGCAGGCAGTACTACTCCACAGGGATGCTCTGGGATGTCCAGACAGGATGCAGGGCTTCCCAGGGAAGACCCTTCATCAATCATCATCTTAAGACAACACTCTCTAGTCCTTCAGCCATCCTACCACTGATAATTTAGAAAACAAAGACACTCTATGCTTTTATATAAATATTAAAGCCTTAGAGCAGTTACATTTCAAGATAGCAAGTGTATCTGAACAGCCAATTTCAGTTTTGATTGTTCCATTTTCCTTTTAGCAAGAGACCTGCTAGCTGGAATCAGCATGCAGCATGCAGTGTCACCGTTTGCCCCCATTGAGTCTGAGTTGGAGCTGGAGCATCACTGTACATGAATCTAATTATAGGTTTTACTTGGTAGGTTCAAGCCATCCTTGATCATTTTAAGTCTAAGTTTAAAATGGTATTTTAATATCAAATATTAAAACTTCACATATTCCTATTAATTTGATTTTATACCACAGTGCCAAGAACTTCAGCCAAGAAATCATCAGGAAAGTAAATCAAAATACCTCTTTGCTATGTTGCATTCCCAAATTACCTAGCACATGCCAAGTCCTATTGCCATTCTTCCTTGTCACATCCCCCAAGGAAAGGATTTCAAATAACATGAATCTTTGTTTTAACTTTGCTTCCGAATTAAAAGGCTATTTAGTTCTTCCTGTAAAGTGGTTACCGATAAGGAGCATAAATCTTTATGTATAGCAACTCATTCATGTCTAAATAACCATGAAAATTCAAAAGGATGCAATGTTGTAGAGTCAAAGGCCCCTCTCCAGACGAAAACAGCTTCCAGAAATCATATAATTCAAATGTCTCTATTTAACTCGTTACTTGTATGCTACTAGGAATTGAAGTCATTGGTTTTGCAAAACACCTGTTATGCTTATTGTTTCTACCGAGAATATATTAGTGCACCAACTGCAGTTCCAGAGCTGGTCCATCAGTCCTATCTATGTCATCTCCTCCATCCTTGGTTACCGTCACTCTAGCATCTTATGTGGGCTTTAGGCTTAAGACTTGGGAAAGGTTCCTGAATTTTCAAGGTCACCTTGAGCCCACTGAAATGGTCATGGCTGCCTTTTCTCACTCCTGACTCACAATGTTCTTAGAAACTTGGTAGACTTCATGATATGGCTTACATCTACATCACAGACATAAACTATACTCTCCTCACAGACCTTCAAACCTGACAAAATTCAAGCACCACTTGCATAAATTCTTTTTTTCATTTAGATTTGTTTTTTATAATTTATTCACTTTACATCCCTCCCTCATCTCCTCCTTGTCCCACCCTCTCTCCCACTTGCCCCCTATCCTTCTCCCCTATTCCTCAGAAAGGGGGAACCCTCTTTGCCTACCAGCTGACACCATCCTATCAAGATTCACCAGGACTGCCTGGATCCTCTTTCTCCATGGCCATGGGGAAATGATCAAAGAACAACAGAATTCATGTCAGAAACGACCCCTGTTCTTCCTACTATGGAACCTACATGGAAACAGAGCTGTCTATTGGCTACATCTGATCAGAGGGTCTAGGTCCTCTCTATGCATGGTCTTTGGTTGATGCATCAGTCTCTGTAGGACCCCCTGGGCCCAGATTTGTTGGCTCTGTTGATTCTCTTATGGAACTCCTGTCCACTCTGGGTCTTTCTATTCCCCAGCTCTTTCCTAGAACTCCCTGCACTCTGCCCAAAATTTGGCTGTGAGCCTTAGCATCTGCTCTGATCCCTTGCTGGGTGGAGTCTTTAAAAAGACATTTATGGTAGGCTCCCATTCTGTTCCCTCTCTTCATATAAATTCTCTTGAAAACACCTCTTTTCAGAGCCAAGGAGAATAGTGATCCAGCCTTTTCGTAAGCTTTTATATAGGAAAGTGTCACTTGATCAGATTAGTTTTCAGTCAAAAGTGCAGACAGTATTATTAAGTATATTGTTCAGTACGGTTTTGCATAAAACTCCACTTTTCTGTAATTTTACTCAGTATATATTACTGACTGTACTTACACAGCCCTTTAAGCACTGTCAAGCAGATTTATGTTAGCATCAATTTCTCAGATACCATAATCTTCTGCTGAATAATGCACATGAAGCCAGTGTCCTTCCCTACCACAGACATGCTACGACTTTTATCACATACAGAAGAGAACATGCTGCTCAAAGCAATTGATTTCAAACAACCTGGGGCTGCCAGGACCAAGCCAGGGTCTTAACAAGCAGGCTTTGCAAAGCCTGTACCAAACCAGGCTTTGTAAAGTTCTGAATACAGTTCAATAGTGAGATAAAAGACATCAGAAATGAGTGCAACCCTTTCTCCTCCTCTACTGTGGATGCTGACTAATTAGCTGCCTTTGACTACAGGGTGAAGCTTAAGAGAGAGTAACAAGATTAAACAGATAGGAAAAGGCAGGTCTTTAAAGCTTAAAATGAAAGGATGGGGCTTAAAGTGGCATTAATTTTTACATTAGAGCAAACATCTGGATAAAAGGTCAAAAGTAGAAAGGGTAGAGAAGGTGAAAGGGAAAGAGTCAAGAAAGGAGAAAGGGGAGGAGAAGAGACTAAGGAGGGAGGGAAGAAGGGAACAGAAGATAGAGGGAAGGAAGGCAGGAAAGGTTTTCTAAACAGGTTTTCTTTTAATGCAAGAAATAAAAATAATGATGAGAGGGGCAGGTGGTGGTGGCACACATCTTTAATCCCAGCACTTGGGAGGCAGAGGCAGGTGCATCTCTGTGAACCCAAGGCCAGCTTGGTCTATGAAGTGAGTCCAGACAGCCAGAAAAATTCTATCTCGAGAAAACAAAGCAAAATGAAAAATAAAACAAAACAAAAAACCTAACTAAATAAAAATAAAATAATAATAATAATAATGAGAAAATAAAAAGGGGGTGCATAACAGAAAGCACAGATGTAATAATACTATCTGGCATCATTTCCTTAACATGCCTTACAATTACTTAAATTTGATGTAACAAATTATATTGTGCAGAATTTTAATGCTCTATCCATAATAAGTATAACTGGATAGTCTGTTGTCTATACTTCTCAGTCCCCAAATCCCAAATCCATGGACAAATACCTCCAAAGATCATGAGAAGTACAACCATTTTCTGTTCTTTATTGAACTTTGTCTCAGTGCTTCATTTCTCATGTCTCCTTTTGCCCCTAAAATATTACCTAATCAATGTAACCTTGAAATAGAGTTGAAATAAAAGACTTTCTAAAGAACTAGAAGTGTTATCCTGTTTTGAAAACTGTCATGTTTGTCAATTGAAAATAAACTCCAGAAAAGAAATCACATTTCTACAATATATTTCAAACACAGTAATAATCTTTAAAAGTCACTACTAAAATAAACATAACATTTTGTTTTTCCACTGAAAGAGCATCACTGACTTCCTTGTAACACAGCCTACTGAAAGAGACAGTGTTATTTTCCTACAAAGACACAAAACTTGAAATGAATTGCAAGGTCTCCCTACAGGATAAGTTTAGATGAAAGGAGAATCAGGTTATTATTTGGACATACTGTATAATGCCACTCCTATAAAGTTCAATTTTATCCTCTCACTGACCTCAAGTCATTAATAGATAAGTAAACTTTGCAAAAATTTACATGACAAAATCGAGACCATAGTGCATTGAAATAGAAGACACAATTACAGTAACCAAGCTAAATACTATAGCACAACTAAGAAAGTGAGCTAAAGCTTTATGTAGTATAAAGCAAATCAGTAGCAATTATTTAATATTTTAATGTCTTAATATATAACAGCACAGAATATTTTAAAATTTCCTCTGCCCCAATGCTTTCTAACAAAATAGCCAACTAGCTTTATCATGTAGTAACTATTTTCCCTTTATAACCAAAAAATTAGACTTGAGGATTCAATTCTCCTGTATTCTCAGCATATTATGTATCAATCGAAGGTGCTAGAAAGATAACTCAGTGGTTAAGAGCACTGGTTGTTCTTGCTAGAAGACTCAGGTTTGGTTCCCAGTATCCACAAGGTAATTCACAAGTGTCTATAGCTTCAGTTCCAGGGCATCTGATGCCCTCTTCTGCCTTCCTGGGCACTAGGCATTCATGTGGTACACAAATGTACAACCAAATACACAGAAAATATGTGTCAATGGATACTATGTTACTCCTTCACACAAATCATAAAATAAGAACTTCAAGATCATGGTCATTCTGTTACAATTTTAGGCCAGAGATAAAACAATCATATACAACATAAAAGATAGCCTTATAATTTGAATTATGGTTTAAATGCTTAATATTTGGAATCAAGTATATTTAAGAGAGTTCACATTTATAAGCACCATTCTTTCATACATTAGATGATACGATACTGGTTTCCTTTCCAAACAGCACCTACTTTTATGCTACACACAGAAATGGTCAGAAATACCTGTCAGATGAGTCACCTTGTCAGTGTAGACATCTATTTTCTAGGGAACATAAATACCCTAAATTTCAAGGAGCTCTCCCGCCCTGTCCAGGTGCATAAAAAGTGCAGAAAAATTAAGTTCCAACTGTTCCCAGACACAGGGAGAACTTTCAAAGTAAGCGACTAATAACCCACTACTAAATTTGCACTTTGCTTGTGGGCACATTGTGTGATTGTCAGTGTTATCTCTGTCCTTGTTATTGTCTTGAAGCTATCTTAAAGATGATTTAAGATTTAAACACCTCAATTTTATACCTCTACCATTACTATAAAGATATGTGCAAAGATCTCTAATGAAAATTATTTTAATACAATTAATAGCAAGTATGAATTGTGTCAGAAACAGATTTTCAGCAGGATTAAATCTGGAATATTTGAAATTCTGGTTACCGTGAAGTTCAGCACAACACAACCTAAGCCGAGCGACTTCTTACTGACCAATCGTTAGTGCTCTCCATGTATTTCAAAGAGATACAAAGAACCCTTCAGAAACAATGAAAGCTTCCTCAAAAAAAAAAAAGAAAAAGAAAAAGGAAAAAAAGAAAACTGCCCTATGGAAGGTCACAGGTCACACGCCTTGACATCACAGCTGAATGTCTTTAAATATGGTTAAATATCATGCTGAAACTTGAAACTTCTCCTTAGTTGAAGGAATGCTGGTAAGATTTTTTTTTTCATTTGTAAAAGACAGGGATTCTTTGAAGTTATAAGCTGTTATATTTTGGTGTGTGTGCCTGCACAGGCAAGGGTGTGAGTGTGCGAGTGTGCATGTGCATTTGCTGCCCATAGGGGGCTTGGAAAGAGACACTGAATCCTATTGACTTGCATTTATCCAAATCTTCCATCATTTCAGGGTCAAGGTGGGCATGGATGGGAATAAGACAGTTTCATTGCAGTGTGCTTTGAGCACAAAGCTAGACAAGAAAGAAGTCCTGAAATCCCAATACTACACTCTAAAATGTTATTACTCTCTTACATGTCTGTCTTCCATAGAATCTTTTGTCTTGGGGGCTGAGGGGCCGTGGGCGTGGCCAAGGCCAAGGAGCTCCTAGACTTAAAGCTGAAGACAAGGAGTGGATCCCTGTCACCAGGCTGGGCCGCCTGGTTAAGGACATGAAGTTAAAGTCCTTGGAGATCTACCTGTTCTCCCTGCCCATTAAGGAATCTAAGATTATCGACTTTTTCCTGGACGCATCCCTAAAGGATGAGGTTCTAAAAATCATGCAGAAGCAGACACAGGCTAGCCAGCAGACCAGGTTCAAGACTTTTGTCGCTATCGGAGACTGCAATGGTCACGTTGGTCTTGGTGTTAAGTGCTCCAAGGAGGTAGCCACTGCCATCCAAGGGGCCATCATCTTGGCCAAGCTTTCCATTGTGCCTGTGCGGAGAGGCTATTGGGGCAACAAGATTGGCAAACCCCACACTGTTCCATGCAAGGTGACAGGCTGATGAGGCTCTGTTTTGGTGTGTCTGATCCCTGCCCCCAGAGGCACTGGCATCGTCTCTGCTCCTGTGCCCAAGAAGCTACTGATGATGGCCAGTATTGATGACTGCTACACATCAGCCAGGGGCTGCACCACCACCCTGGGCAACTTTGCCAAGGCCTCCTTTGATGCTATCTCCAAGACCTACAGCTACCTGACCCCTGATATCTGGAAAGAGACTGTGTTCACCAAGTCTCCTTATCAGGAATTTACTGATCATCTTGTGAAAACCCACACCAGAGTCTCTGTTCAGAGGACTCAGGCTCCAGCTGTGGCTACCACATGAGGGTTTTTATACTTGAAAAATAAAGTGAATTAAATCTGTTTTAAAAAAGTTTAACCCTAATTCAAAATACAGACACAAACATATACATTACCAATCTTTTGATGCTGAAACGTGCTTTTTCTTTTGGTATAGCCCTAATGAATACATAGTGACTCGTGGCACCTTTCTTAAACCAGGACAAACTTATGCCTGACTTTTTGTTTGTATGACTCTAAGGTGAAGTCTCCAAAAGCTGTTTACCGACAGGACTGAGCTGCTAAAACCCAGATTACTCTAAGTAACCCTGGTTCTTAACTTACAAGCCTTTAGAAAGTCCTGGCTAATAAGGCTGTCTTTCCACACCTAAGGTTTCCCGCAATTAAAACTGCCTCATGCTAAGAATGTGGTACTATTTTCAAAAGATTACCAGGTGATTAATTTTAATTAACTCTATTAATTTGTAAAAAGACCAAGAATAATTCCTTTTTATGTCCCTATTTCACCAATTTCTAACAGTCTTAAATTAGTCTCTTAGTAATGATAACAACCAGGTTTAGAAATGAAACAATGAAATTGCTTGAAAACCAATGGTCTTTTGTTATTGCATAAAAACATAAAACAAAACTCCGGAATATCAGTGTGGTAAGCTAAGGGCATCATACCCCAAGAATGCAACTGAGAGATTTCAGAAGATTGATAGAAATGTATAAGCATAATTTCATTCCCAGAAGAATATTGTTTAAAATATGATCTTATAAAAATAATTAAAAATAAAGAAAAGGAAGAAGGAGGAGGAGGAGAAGCTGAATTGGAAATTTGATCTGTTCAGAAATATATAATAGGCTGGGTATGGGAATGCACATCTGTTACCCTAGCACTGAGAAGCAGCAGCAGGGGAAATCACAAGTTCCTGGCTAGGCTAGGCTACCTAGTGAGACTTTCTATCATAATAAGAACTAACTCTTGTGTTTTGCACAGGATATGCAAATGCCGTACCTCTGAGCTAAAGTCCCAAGCAGCACTGCCAAAAGAAGAAGAAATGTGGGGGAGTTAGAAGGGAGGATGAATATGACTAAAATTAACTGTAAACATGTATGGAATTCTCAAACAATAAATACAAATACCATAAAAGTTATGATGAAACTCATTATATTCTGCAAAGAATATGTGTGAATAACAAAGGAAAGTTAGAACAAATGATTTGGAATGACCCTAATATAAAGAAATAATAAGTTTTGATGAGATGAAGTATTTAACCTAATTTGAATGTTATACAATGTATACCTGCATCAAAACCCCTCATACTACCCCATTGATATATATGATTTTGCTTTTACGTATTAGTTTAAATAATTTTAATTAAAAACTATTTAAATGATAATTTTGGTATTAATCCAACACCAGTCAGTATGTATATAAAGAAGCTTGAGACATGAGTACCTCCATTTTGTAATAACAAGTGAAAGTATACAGTTCAATAAATTCATTGTAATCATTCTGTTATATGACTGTTTTATGCATACATAGATAATCAATCCTCACTCAGAAAGGCAAATGGGATGGACATCAGAAGAGGAAGTAAACAGGGAACAGGACAGGAGCCTACTAGAGGGCCTCTGAAAGACTCTACCCTGCAGTGTATCAAAGCAGATGATGAGACTCATAGCCAAACTTTGGGCAGAGTGAAGGGAATCTTATGAAAGAAGTAGGAGATAGTAAGACCTGGAGAGGATAGGAGCTCCACAATGAGAGCAACAGAAACAAGAAATCTGGGCCCAGGGGTCCTTTCTGAGACATACTCCAACCAAGGACCAGGCATGGAGATAACCTAGAACCCCTGCACAGATGTAACCCATGACAGCTCAATCTCCAAGTGAGTTCCCTAGTAAGGGGAACAAGGTCTGTCTCTGACATGAACTCAGTGGCTGGCTCTTTGATTGCCTCTCCCTAATAAGGGAGCAGCCTTGCCAGACCACAGAGGAAGACAATGTATCCAGCCCTGACAAGATCTGATAGGCCAGGGTCAAATGGAAGGGGAGGAGGACCTCCACTATCAGTGGACTTGGAGAGGGTCATGAGAGGAGATGAGGGAGGGTGGGGTTGGAAGGAAATGAGAGAGGGAGCTACAGCTAGGATACAAAGTGAATAAACTACAATTAATATAAAAAATTAAATTAAAAAAGAAAAGAAAAATGTATCTCCTAAGACATGATTTTCTAAATAAGTGAAGAGTAACTCCCCTAAGGCAGCTATGCTCACCACTATACCACCAACGCTGCACCCCTAAAACTATTTGTATCATTGGTTCTCTAGTCATCCTAACTATGAACTCCTAGATCATCTTTTGCTAGGGTAATGTATGTTAGATGTACAGCCTCCTGCAAATAAATGCTGTCTCTTTTATTCCATTTTCTGGCTCTTTTATTTGTATTTCTGTGACAGAAGAGCTTGGGCACCAGTTGTTTTGTAAAGCTTCTATATAGCATTGAAAACACAAAATGGCTTTTGTAGGAACAGTAGAATAAGCCACAGCCATGGAGAGAGTGAAAGGACTCTCCCATCAGGGAAGCTATGGAAGGACACTGGTGCACAGAATGAACACTATCATGTAAGCAGAATGCTCTGCAAGCATCCATGTGGAGGAGAAAAGGTAAAATGCAGGACAATGAGCTTCCTTGGCTTCGAAGGGGCATTTGTGAAACATGCCAAAGAGGAAAATGTTATGCACCAACAGAAAACTACCAGAACAGCTTACTGAGTTCATACGAAACAGCCCCATGGACCAACCAGCAACTCCAAAACAGAAAATACTAATAAAATTCATTAACTATTCCAGTGGGCATAAAATTTGAATAATAAATACTGAAAGTGCTACAAACCATTCAACTTTGGAGGATGATGGAAGGTATTTGAGTCAAGTCTGGATAAAAGAGTGTTCATTTAGTAGACTGTAGCTGGACTGATTGTCAGCCCAAGCAAACACACAGGAGCAAGAATGACTGTGGTAATATCCAGGACTTGCATGGCCCATTATTTGGGGTGGCCAAAGCCAGGCTTTTCACACTTGTAAGTCAGGAAGGAATTTCTGTCAGACAAGTAGGTTGGGGAGGACATAAACACTGAATTCCAACTGGATATCTGTATGCAGAAAAATGAAAATAGATCCACATTTATCACCTTGCACAAAGCTAAAGTCCAAGTGGATCAAAGAACTCAACATAAAACCAGACACACTAAACCAGTTAGAAGAAAAAGTGGGCAAGACCCTAGA
>JAQQSO010007921.1:0-10307 GCA_028658305.1 Pachyuromys duprasi
TTGGATATATGCCTAAGAGTGGTATAGCTGGGTCTTGAGGAATCACTATTCCTAATTGTCTAAGAAAGCGTCAACTTGATTTCCAGAGTGGTTGTACAAGTTTGCATTCCCACCAGCAATGGAGGAGGGTTCCAGAGGAGTGTTTCTAAGCTTCAATCAATTTCAGCTATACTCTTCTCAGTCCCTTCTGACACAAAGAGTTCTCAAGCAAAACATCACTTTTAATCAAGTTGGAATAAAAGAACAGAAATTCAGCCTTTGACATCTATGGTTCATACTACAGAAATAATTAATTTCTAATTTTCTATTAAAAATTCAAATGGTACTAGGGGCCATTAGGAAAAATGAGAGTAGAAAACAGGAACAAAAATTGCAAGAGAGACAGAACCTATTTTAATGTCCCATTTGGGGATACAGTCCATTGTAGCAGGGGAAGTGTGAGGTGCAGGTTGTTCTTTGGCGGTGGAGACATGTGGCTGTACCTCCTTATCTTCTCTCATCTCCATGGAACTGGAAGCAGAGACTTTGGTGCTGGTGCTCAGCTCACCTTCTCTGTCTCTTCTATTACATTATCCAAGTCCCAGCCCATGGGATGGTTACATCCACATTCAGAGTGGCTCTTTCCTCTCAGATCGTCCTTCCTACATTTTCCTCACAGACATACCCAGAGGTATATCTCAGTCTTGTACATGACTTTAAATCCAGCCAGTTTGTGAATAATTCCAGATGCTCCAACTAAAGCTTTTCCTTCTTTTTTTTCCTTCTGGTAATGAACCACACTGGGCTCTCAAAGCATGTGCTTATGAAATTCTTGTTGGAATGAACACTTAACATTTCTTGTAGTGTGTTTTGAATGTGATTCAGTTGTTCCATCATTAGCCAAATTATTCCAGGCAAAGCCCAAGAACAGGACCTAGCTGAGAACGCAGGAGAATCCCAGACCAATGTGAAGCTATATCATGTTTATTCTGAGGAGGTTACATAGCTGATGACTGTAGAAGTCAGGAATAAGCAGATGGGGGTGTGCTAGGACGAACACCCAGACCACTGTGACTGGCAAGGTAGTCTTAATAAATATCAAATTTTCCCTTTTCCCTTTTAGATGTGTCTTTAGTATGGCATAATAGCTTCCAAAGGGGTGTGAGGAGACACAGCAGAAAGAAATAGACATGACAGGAAGTTCCCAACTACCAGTTCTGTGTAGCTGCTTCTCCTCATCTTTTGAAATGAGCTGAGACTTTTCACAGTTCTTCCTCTGCAATTCATGATTTTAAAAAGTTACACACATTTGAGAGAGTAGTTGTTTGAACCTTACCAAGTTACAGGATTTCCTTGTCTCTCACAGTACGAACACAGTCTGTGCTTTTGATCCTGGTCTCATACATTTCCAGATTTCTATTCAAAAAGGTGGTCTCTTCTATGCCTGCCCCTCCACATACATAAACACAAGCCATTCTTAATTTAAAATATTTTCTAGAGCTTGGTAAATGATTGCAATCTGTTTGAAAAGAAAGTTTTGTGATGTATCCCAGACTTTCTTTTTTCTCTCCTTGCCTTCCTAGCCACAGTACAAGGAAACATTGCACCACCTGGCACTCATGCCACAATACCTCCATAGCATCGCCACATCCCATACAGATGGCATGAGATGCTCCAAATATGGGAAAATGTCTTTTAATTATTTGTCACTCCAAGCTCAACCAGATATTCAACTTAAAAATTGTGTTTGGGGTAAATGGTAACAGGCAGCTGCAGTGACTTAACCTCCATGTAATGATGAAAAAAGGCTAGTTTTCCTAAGTGAGAATCAGCATTCTGCTAGGGGCATGAGTCTTGAGATACTTGGCACATTGTTACCAGGAAATGAAACCCAATGTGACAACAGAAAATGTTAAAACTTGGCCCACACACATGTTCCTGAACCATCTGTAGTTCCCTGGTGTTCTCTCAAATATGAGAAGCAGCCATTATGTCAGGGTGAGGCTTCCAAATTCTTTGGGAATGCAGCCTTGGTTCTGCTTTTGCTTTGTTTTGGGACAAGAAAAAGAAAGGGATATTCTTGCTATGCAGCCTGAAGACACTGATAAACTAGAGAGGGTAACACCATGGACTAAGTTTATAATGCTGCCTCTAGTAACCAGTTGAATCTATTCTTGTACACTGAGCAACAACATGGTAGAAAGTCATTTGAGCCATGATTCATCCTAAATGAATATTTAAAGGTTTAAAACCTGTGCTGACAAGTTGTTTGTGGATTTAAGATATCCCTTCTGTTAACAACATGAGCTAATTTCTATCTCTCATCCATTTTACTAACTACATGTGAAAATGACATTAGAATGCAAAATAAAAATGAACAATCAGAAAAAGTACAAAGTTCTCTAGTACCTTAAGACATAATGGACAAAGTTATTACAGACTTTAAATTAATGTAGGGTATCTGAGTGGCCTTGTGACTCTTCATAAGAATATAAAGAGTGCTCACAGTCCTAAGCTCACAGGGCTCTAAGGGAACTGGGGGAAGTATGTATTATGATCCATTGTCTTCAACTTGGTGTGTAAGTCAGTCTGTGAGTTTAGGAGGAGGAGAATTCTGTGAGAATATATATTTATATACATATTTATAAATATAACATTATACATAATTATTATATCTAATAATTTTACACTTATATAATAGGTTTATTTTTGTTTTTGTTTGGTTTGATTTTGGACTCGATCTCATGTATCTCAAATTGGTCTTGAACTCTCTGTGTATCCAAAGATGGCCTTTCAGCACCTGATCTTCCTTCCTCCACCTGGACAATGCTGGAGCTGCAACCACACACCGCTATGCATGGCTTTATTGTAAAAGCATAAAATAAAGGATTGCTCTGATCAACACATAAAATGTACAACTACAGAATATAAGCTCAACAAGTTCTAATTCGCCCCCCCTTCACCAGAGTGGCATCAGTTTACAAACTGTACTATGCCATCATTGCCCTGGCATATCTTGCAGATATTATACTATTGTAGATAAAGGGTTTGTAGCTGGTTTGATGCTTACATTTCTCTTTTGATAGTGTAGAGAGCACCTGCATGTACCAAAGATTCTGGAACATAGTGGTAAAGACTCTCTATAGGCAACAGTTCAACATCTCCATGTAAAGGAGATATTGGAATGGGGTGATCTGTAAGAAATGTAGCGATGCTATGGAGGTATTGTGGCATCAGTGCCAGGTGGTACAGTGTTGCCTTGTACTGTGGCTAGGAAGGAAATGAGTTGTAAAGGTGTCACCTACACAGTAGGATCTTGCTGTCAAGATCATTGTGTTGCCAAGGGTGAGGCCAATCTTCTTCATCAGACTATCCAGAAATCCAGCAATAGCAGCGGCAAGCAGCAGTGGGGGCAGCACCAGCAGTAACAGCCACTACAGGCCTTCTCAGGGGCTTCCCATTTATCCCCCCTCAAGAGTTCCTAGAATTAAAATATCTGCATCTGGCAAAAACCCCTGACAGAGCACAAGACACATTATAGTTAGCTGCTGCGGAATATCAAAAGCAGCCCATATCCCACGCCTGGGATTAAAACAAAAAACATAATCACATAACATACCTGCATTTTTAAAGATATCAAAATTCTCACTACATCCTCCTTCCAAAAAAAAAAAAAACAACAATGTGAATTTCAATGTGAAATGTTAGAAAAATCTTATTGTTGAGTGTTTTCAACTCACCCATACCATTCACACACAAAACTCAGGCGATTCTCAATTTAAGGCATTTGCAAGAGCATAAGGAAAGTTTTGGAGGTGGTAGATATGTTTATTTTCTCGATTCTGCTTATATCAAGGATGTATGCATATATATCAGACTGTATGTATCAAATCTATACCATCTTTTATGCTAAACATACTTCAAAAAAGCTTTAGGAAAGAGCCTTTCATCTTTACTATTTTCTGTTGTCATTGAAGTAGGTGCATATTTTAGTCAAGGAAGAGATTCTGGGAGCCAATCTTGCTAGGTCTATTTTCTTCATGTTTTTGTGTGTAGCTGGCTGAAGGCAGCTTGGAGAATATTATCATAAACGTTTAAAACATTATTCCAGAAAAATTGTTAATAGAGAGAGTGGTTAATAAAGTAAGAAATTCATTCATTCAGCAGGAAACTGAGAGCAGATTTCAGCAGATACATTCTAGTGGGAATAGTAGCAAGCTCTATGTATGTATGATTTCCCTGCACACACACACCTATGAGAATGTCTAATCACCAGTTTAATCATGTACATTACAATAATAATTAATAATAAAGAATCATGAATATAAAGTATAAAAGGTATGTGAACATGATTTCTTTCCCAAAATATAATTTTGTGCTCACCCTGTTTTCTGTGATGACATGGGATAACACAAGTCCTACTGTTCAGATTCAGTGAGGATGGATGCAGGTACTGTGATGTAGCATTAGCCTATGGCTTAAGGCCTATCTCACAACTGCTGCTTTTCCAAGACATGTATCTGAGAACCCAGGCCATCATGTGACCCGTGGGACACTGCACACAAAATGGACATGCTAGCTGCAGAGAGGACACATTGCATGTCAGTACAGAGTGATACAAGGTGGAATTAGGCTACTCAGAAACACAAGGACTATTCACTTCTGGAATTTTAATTTAATGGTTTCAGACCAAATTTGAACACAGATAACTGAAACTATGAAGAGGAAACATCAGATGGGGGTGGGGCATGGGGCGTAGGCTCCTGTTATCACACAAGGTTTTTTCCAGCATTTAAAAAATTATTTATTGCTATTTATTCACTTTGTATCCCAGCTGTAGTCCCCTACATCATCCCTCCCAATTCTGCCCTCCCTTCCTCTTATCCTCCCGTGCCTTTCACTCAGTCCACTGACAGGGTAGTTTGGTTAAGTGTAAGGAGTGGGCTCAAATTATCATTTGGTCAATAGTTTTCTTGGTTTGAAGGAGGTTTCTTATTTTTTATTTTTAATTAATTTATTTTTTCTTAATTACAATTTGTTCACTTTGTATCCCAGCTATAGGCCCCTCCCTCAAACCCTCCCAACCCCACTATACTTCCCTATTCTCCTCCCATGCCCCCATATACATACATACATACATATATATATATATATATATATATATATATATATGTTCTTTGTAAAATACTGCTGTTAGTCCTTATCCTACTAGGCTGTCTTCTGGGGCCAGGTTCTTCTTAATGGCTCAGGGCACTAAGGAGGCTGCGAAATGATGCTGGGAAGCTCCAACATTCAGTAAAGGCCTCTACGCAGTCTGACAGTAAGCATCGATGCTGTGAATTGTCTACAGGAAACATACACCATTTTCTTTCTCCATTCCCTATCATGTGAGTGCCCTCCATTGTAGCAACCCCAGTGTCCAGGTCCATGACTACTCAGGTACTTTATCTCTCCATTCTAGTGAAATGGGAAACATCTGACAGAAGCTACTTCTACTTTCTGCTTCACTATTCCTGCAAAATTTAGATTCAATTTACTTAGATTAAGTCCAAATGTTCTGAAAACCTGTTTGGATTTGGGACTCACTTCTGTGGCACAGCAAAGTTCTCACTGTAGTTTAGGTGAAAGTGGTTCGTGTCTTTATAAGAAGAGTCCTGAAAAAAATGGGAATTATCACATTCTTGCTCAAGCATGACTGGAAAAACATTTTTCAAAGAGGAAAATCTGACTTCAGAAGTTCTTCTTCCTAGCATCTATATTTTCTTTATAAGACACACTGAAAACCAACTGTTGGAAAGGAAGGTCCAAGAGCAATTTGGAAAAACACATGTGTGAACAGGGGTCTCATTTTATGAACATCGTATGGCATTTTCATGTACAAACACCACTGACTGCTTTCATAACTATCCTAGCATTCATGGGAGCTATAGGCCACAGACTAGACATGTCTCAGATTATATCCAATCATATCCTGCTCCATAATTTGGGGGACATGTTATTTAAATCTTTCCATACCAAAATACCTTTTGTTTTTAAACACTGGGGACTGGTCACGGGAATAAATGGAAGCTCATAGAAGTTTGCAGTATAAGAAATGAGAGAAAATATATAATGCATAGAGAAGGAATCAGGCACAAAACAGGCACTCAGCAAATTTCTTGGATTTGCTATTTATGTTTTCCTAATATTAATCCAAGAGTTTCACCCACAGTGTTGGTAGTCAGCCAGTACCCTACAAGAGGTCAAGTAAGGCAATAGTGATCTAAGGAAATGGTATTGTCTCAAAGCTTATCCCAAAGCAATGTCTGCCCAAGAGAAAGAAATTTGGGCAGAATCGACTGTGCTACGGTCATTGAAGCAAAAAGGAAAACCTCAGCAAGTAAGAGACATAAGAGGAAGGAGAAGCTTGTACATATTTCAGCTCTTGTTAGCATGCTGGAAAGAATTAATTCTGAGGCCATGGAAACATGCAATAGGAAGAATGTGAAATGACTTCACCAACCCCTCAGTGTGCTCAATAGCTGCTTCATTGTCCTTCAATTCTTTTTCTTTTTTAATTAATTTTTTATTAATTACAATTTATTCATTTTGTATCCCAGCTGTAACTCCTTCCTCTTCCCCCCATTCCATTTTTCCTCCCTCTCCCCCTCCCATGCTCCTCCCCAAGTCCACTGATGGGGCAGTTCTCCTTGACTTCCATCTATGAGACCCTAGCCTATCGGGTCTCATAAGGACTGGTTGCATTGTCTTCCTGTGTGGCTTGATCAGGCTGCACACCCCCTCAAGGGGAGGTAATTAAAGAGCCAACCACTGAGTTCATGGCAGCAACAGCCCCTGTTCCCATTACTAGAAAATCCACTTGGAGACTGAGCTAACATTGGCTACATCTATGCAGGGGTTCTAGGTTATCTCTATGCATGGTCCCAGTTTGGAGTATCAGTCTCAGAAAAGACCCCTGGGCCCAGATTTTGTGATTCAGTTGCTCTGCTTGTTGACATCCTGTCCCCTCCAGGTCTTTCATCTAACCCCTTCTTTCATAAGAGTCAATGCACTCTGCCCAAAGTTTGGCTATGAGTTTCAGCATCTGATATAATACCCAGTTGGGTAGAATTATTCAGAGGCCCTCTGTGGTAGGCTTCTATCTTATTCCCTGTTATTTTCTTCTTCCAGTATCCATACCATTAGCCTTTCTGAATGAAGATTGAGCATTTTACCCAAGGTCCTCCTTCTCGCTTAGCATCTTTAGGTGTATAGCTTTTAATATGTTTAATCTATGTTATATTTCTAATATCCACTTGTAATTGAGTATATACCATGTGTGTCTTTCTGATTCTGGGGTACCTCACTCAGGATCATCTTTTCTTGATTTCCTTGTTTTTAATTACTGAGTAGTATTCCATTTTGTGAATGTACCACAATTTCTGCATACATTCCTCTGTTAAGGGACATATGGTTTGTTTCCAGATTCTGGCTATTATGTATGAAGCTGCTATGAACATGGATGAGCAAACATCCTTGTTGTGCACTTGAGCATCTTTTGGATATATACCTATGAGTGGTATAGCTGGATCTTGAGGTGTCACTATTCCTAGTTTTCTGAGAAAGCACCAGATTGATTTCCAAAGTAGTTGTACAATTTTACATTCCTACTAGCAAAGAAGAAGGTTCCCCTTTCTCCACATCCTCTCCAGCATGTGTTGTCACTTGAGTTTTTGATCTTAGCATTCTGATGGGTGTAAGGTGAAATCTCAGGGTCATTTTGATTTGCATTTCCCTGATGACTAAGGATGTTGAGCATTTCTTTAAGTGTTTCTCTGCCATTCAGTATTCCTCTGTTGAGAATTCTCTGTTTAGCTCTGTACCCCATTTTTAATTGGATTACTTGCTTTGTTGGTGTTTAACTTCTTCAGTTCATTATATATGCTGGACATTAGTCCTCTGTCAGATGTAGGGTTGGTGAAGATCTTTTCCCAGGTGTAGGCTGTCATTTTGTTCGGATGACAGTGCCCTTTGCTTTATAGAAGCTTTTCAGTTTCATGAGGTCCCATTCATTGATTGTTGCTCTTAGAGCTTGTGCTGTTGTCTCCTGTGCCAATGAGTTCAAGGCACTTCCCCACTTTTTGTTTAACAGATATAGTGTGTCTGGTTTTATGTTGAGGTTTTTGATCCACTTGGACTCCAGTTTTGTGCAGGGTGATAAATATGACTCTATTTTCAATTTCCTTACCTCTAGACATCCAGTTAGACCAGCACTATTTGCTGAAGATGCTGTCTTTTGTCCATTGTATGGTTTTGGCATCTTTGTTAAAAATCAGTTATCCATAGGTATGTGGGTTTATTTCTGGATCTTCTATTCAGTTCCATTGATCCACCATTCTGTTTCTATGCCAGGACTTTGCAGTTTTTATTACTGTTGCTCTATATTAACTTTTGCTTGAGATCAGGGATGGAGATACTGCCAGATAATCTGTTGTTGTACAGGATAGTTGTAGCAATTCTGGATTTTTTGTTTTTCATATGAAATTGAGAATTTTTCTTTCAAGGTCTGTAAAGAATTATGTTGGTACTTTGACAGGAATTGCATTGAATCTGTACATTGCTTTTTGCAGGATGGCCATTTTCACTGTTAATCCTGCCCATCCATGAGCACTGGAGATCTTTCCATCTTCTGATATCTTCTCAAATTTCTTTCTTCAGAGATTTGAAGTTCTTTTAAAACAGGTCTTTCACTTGCTTGGTTAGAGTCACCCCAAGGTACTTTATGTATTAGTGGCTATTGTGAAGTGTGTTATTTCAATAATTTCGTTCTCAGTCCTTTTTTCTTTCATATACAAGAGAGCTACAGATTTTTTTGAGTTAATTTTGTTCAGCCACTTTGCTGAAGGTGTTTATTAACTGAAAAAGTTCCCTTGTTGAATTTGGGGTCACTTATGTGTATTATTATATCGTCTGTGAATTGTGATACTTTAACTTCTTCCTTTCTGATGTGTATCCCCTTCATATCCTTTAGTTGTCTTATTGCTCTAGCTAGGACGTCAAGTACTATGTAAAAGAGATTTGGAGAGAGTGGGCAGCCTTGCCTTGTCCCTAATTTCAGTGGGACTGATTTAAGTTTCTCTCCATTTAGTTTGTTGTTGGCTATAGACTTGCTGTATATTATCTTTACTATGCTTAGGTATGTGCCTTGTATCCCTTATCTCTCCAACACTTAAACATGAATGGGTTTTGGATTCTGTCAAATGATTTCTTGGCATTTAAGCAGATGATCATGTAGTTTTCCTCCTTCAATTTGTTTATATGGTAGATTACATTGATGGATTTCCATATATTGAACCACCCCAGCATGCCTGGGATGAAGCCTACTTGGTCATGGTGGATGATATCTTTTATGTGTTCTGGGATTTGGTTTGCAAGTATTTTATTATTTTCCCATTAATGTTCATAAGAGATATATATCTTAAGTTCTCTTTTTTGTTGGATTTCTTTGTGGTTTAGGTATCAAGGTGACTGTGGCCTTATAGAATGGTTTTGGTAATGTTTCTTCTGTTTCTATTTTGTGGAATAGTTTGAAGAGAATTGGAATTAGCCCTTCCTTGTAGGTTTGGTTGAATTCTGCACTGAAACCGTCTGGCCCTGGGCTATTTTTTGGAAGCGAGAACTTTGATGACTGCTTCTATTTTCTTGGTCAATATAGGGCTATTTAATCAATTTACCTGATCTTGATTTAATTTTGATTAATGGAATCTATCAAGAAAATTATCCATTTCATTTAGATTTTCAAATTTTGTGGTATATAGGCTTTTGGAATAAGATCTGATGATTGGATTTCCTCAGTGTCTGTTGTTATGTCCCCCTTTTCATTTCTGATTTTGTTGATTTGGATATTTTCTCTCTGCCTTTTATCTAGTTTGGCTAATGGTTTGTCTATCTTGTTGATTTTCTCAAAGAATCAGCTCTTGGTCTCATCGATTCTTTGAATTGTTTTATTTGTTTCTAATTCATTGATTTCAGCTCTGAGTTTGATTATTATTTTTTTTTAGTTTTTTCTAATTTTTTTTATTTTTTAATTTATTTATTTTTATATCAATCACAGGTTAGGTACTTTGCATCCCAGGCGTAGCCCCCTCCCTCATTCCCTCCTACCCTCCCACTCCCTCCCTCATCTCCTTCCTCCCCGCCCCCTCCAAGTCCACCAACAGGGGAGGACCTCCTTCCCTTCCATCCAACCCCAGCTCATCCTGTCTCCTCAGGGCTGGCTGCAAGGTCCTCCCCTGGGATCTAGCCAGTCTGTCACTCCCCAGCTTGTATGGGGGAGGGTCAAAGAGTCA
>JAQQSO010007922.1:0-10307 GCA_028658305.1 Pachyuromys duprasi
AATGGAATACTACTCAGCAATTAAAAAGGAGGAAATCATGAAATTCGCAGGCAAATGGTGGAACCTGGAAATGATCATCCTAAGTGGGGTATCCCAAAAGCAGAAAGAAACACATAGTATATGCATACTTATATAGACCTATAAGGTAGGGTAAACATACTGAAATCTATACACTTAAAGAAATGAATAAATTTTAACAAATAAATATATAAATAAAATTAAAAAGGAAATAAAATATGAATCAAATGTTGAAGCTAGAAAAAATACATCTAGATAAACAATTGGCAAGAAAATGAGAAGAACTGGGGATCATATACGCTGGAATCAAAATACTGCCTTAAAATAATAGATTGCTTTAACCAGAGAGGTGAACCAATGGATTGCAAGAAAGTGAGAATTAAAAAGAGAGAAAGAAGCCAACAGTTATCTTGTATGAAGGACAAACTGTCAGACAAAAGATGTCTCATTTGACCATCTAAGCCAAGGGCCCTTGTTTGTTCTGGGTTCCACACTTGCCTCTGCCTCTGTGCGGGGTGGCTATGAACAGAGAGAATACCTTTGATGACCCAGTCCTTGCAGCTTTGTTGAATTGTAACTGTGCTCAATTCACTGAACACTGAAAATCCCATCTTTTGAGGTGATAGAATTTTGGAACCAGAGGGCTTTCATTATTCTTCTTCTCAGCCTGTCAGACAGCCCCGCTGACAATTAAATCATTTGCCACAAGGCAGCTTTGTTATATCAAATCATGAGTCAGTATGTTCATCCTTCCTTCAACTCTCTTTTCTGACAATCTACTTAATAGAAAAAGAGAATGTGATGTCTACTAAAAAAATTACTCTGAAGTTTTAGTTTTCTCTTTCATTACTTATTTGAGAATTTTGTACAATACATATTGATCATATTCAGCTTTTTCCCATTCCTCTTAGGTCTTTTCCTTTCCCCACTGTACCAATCACTGGGAATATAAAAAAAAATCAATGCATTTTTTGTTGTATGTGATATTTATAGCACATTAGATATAATTATTATCTGGTTATTGTTTTTATTTGATAATTAAGCGTGACATAAATGGATAAAATTGTGTATGGAGTTGACCAGGTATAGGCTTGCAGTGGCTAATCTTGACTGTAGACTTGAGTACATCTAAATTAACTAAAGTCCAAGTAGGTGAACACATTTGGGAGAGACTTTTCCTGATTGGATTGTTTGAGGTCAGAAGACCTACCCCAAAAGGGCCATACCTCGTGATTGCAACATATGTAAAACGACAAGGAAGAGGGAAGCTTTTGATTTTCAGCTGCTTGACTTTGCAACGGCAAGTGTGGTTATCATGTTGCTGAGGCATTCCCTTATTGATAATAGAATTCTAATGCATTCCTAACATCAATGAGATATCTAATTTTGTGGACTAAAGAACTATAGGAATCTTGTCTGGAGACAGCCACTGTTGGACCAGCCTATAACCCATTGTAAGAAATTCCATATCTATATCTATATCTATATCTATACACACACACACACACACACACACACATATATATATATATATAAACAAACACACACATTCTTGTAGTTGTTGAGAACCCTGACTCACCCAACTTGGTATCCTCCTTTCAACATTTTTTTAAAAATACATCAAATACAGTTGACATTGCCCAGATTCTCGGATGTGTGGCTTCCCCATGGAATACACTCCACCAACCCGTGGCTGCGCCTTTAAAAGAGTCCTGGCTGTCATTCCAGAAGCTACCCATTGTCAGTAGCTCTTTAGCTAGGAGTGGGACTCTGTGCTAATGTGCATTCTCTATGCTGTAATTTTTTCCAGGCTTGAGCCTCTGCAGCTCTTGTGAATACTGTCTCAATAGCTATGAATTCATATTCAAGTCCTGCCATGTCCAGAAAACACTGTTTCCTTGTAGTCACCCACTGACTCGGGCTTTTTGCAACCTTTCCTTCCCATCTTCTACGGAGCGTTGGCTTTTGTATGTATGTGATATAGATGTGCCATTTAGGACTGAGAATATTGTAGTCTCTTATTCTTTGAACCTTTACCAGGTGTGAGCTTCTGTGTTAATTGACATCTATGGCAATAAAACAGGATTTTTTCCTTTTCTTCTATTTAAAATTTATTTATTTATTAAATTATTTTTAATAATTAAAGTTTATCCACTTTGTATCCCACCTGGATCTCCCTCCCTCATCCCCTTTCAATCCCACCCTCCCTCTTCCCCACCATGTCCCTCTCCCAGTCCACTGATAAGGGAAGTTCTTCTCCCCTTCCCTCTGATCCAAGTTTATCAGGTCTCATCTGGCCACAGAAAAAAAATCAATTTATTTATTTTTTAAATTTATTTTTTAATTAATTACATTTTTTTCACTTTGTATCCCAGCTGTAACCCCTTCCCTTGTCTCTCCCAATCCCATTCTTCCTACCTCCCTTATCTCTTCTCATGCCCCTCCCCAAGTCTACTGATAGGAGAGGTTCTCCTCCCCTTCTCTCTGACTATAGACTATCAGGTCTCATCAGGACTGCTGCATTATCTTCCTCTGTATCCTGATAAGGCTGCTTCCCCCTCAGGGGGAGGTGACCAAAGAGCCAACCACTGAGTTCATGTCAGAGACAGTCCCTGTTCCCATTAGTAGGGAATATTCTTGGACACTGACTTGCTATGGGCTACATCTGTGCAGAGGTTCTATTTTATCTCCATGCATGGCCCTTGGTTGGAGTATCAGCCTCAGAAAAGAAACCTGTGCCCAGATTTATTTATTACAATGTATTCACTTTGTATCCTAGCTGTATCCCCTTCATTTGTCCCCCCCACCCCTTGCTCCCTCTTTCTCTTCTCCTCCCGTACCCCTCCTCAAGTCCACTGATAGAGGAAGTCCTCCTCCTCTTCCACCTGACCCTAGTCTATCAGGTTTCATCAGGATTGGCTGAATTATCTTCCTCTGTGGCTAGGTAAGGCTGCTCCTCCATCGGGGGAGGTGATCAAAGAGCCAGCCACTAAGTTCATGTCAGAGAAAGCCCCTGTTCCCCTTACTAGGGAACCCACTTGGAGACTGAGCTGCCATGGGCTACATCTGTGCAGGGGTTCTAGATTATCTACATGAATGTTCCTTGGAAGGAACATCAGTCTCAGAAAAGACTCCTGTGCCCAATTTTTTGGTTCTGGTGCTCTCCTTGTTGAGCTCCTGTCCCCTCCAGGTCTTTCATCTTCATGATAGATAGCCAGAGTCTAGAGGCAACTTGGATGTCCCTCAATGGAGGAATGGATACAGAAATTGTGGTTCATTTTACACAATGGAATACTACCCGGCAATTAAAGGCAAGGAGATCATGAAATTTGCAGGAAAATGGTGGGAGCTGGAAGAAATCATCCTAAGTGAGGTATCCCAGAAACAGAGAGACACACAGGGTATATACTCACTTATAAGTGGATATTAGACATATAATATAGGATAAACATACTAAAATTTGTACATTTGGGGAAACTAGGCAAGAAGCAGGGCCCTGGGTAAGATGCTCAACCCTCATTCAGAAAGACAAAAGGGATGGACATCGGAAGAGGGAGAAAACAGGGAACAGGACAGGAGCCACCACAGAGGTCCTCTGAAAGCCTCTACCCAGCAGTGTATCAAAGCAGATGCTGAGACTCATTGCCAATCTTTGGGCAGAGTACGGGGAGTCTCATGAAATAGTTTCTTTTTTATTAATTAATTTAATTTACATTTCAGTCATAGACCCCTCCCTCCTCTCCTACCACTCCCACCCTCCCTCCCACATCCCCACTCCCCCGTTTTTCAGAATAGCGGAGGCCCCCTATCAAGACACCCCAGCTCATTTATTCACATGAGGACTGAGTTCCTCTTTCTTCCCTGTGGCCTTGTAGAGGAGTCCGATCAGGGGGAAGTGATGAGAAAGCAGGCAACATAGTCTATGTCAGAGATATCCCCTACTTCTGTAACTAGTGGGCCTGTATGAAACCTAAGATGCCCATTGGACTTATCTTCTTGAGATCTTTGCATTGTAGAATGTCCATCCTAAAATCTGCGTATCAGTGAGTGTATATCATGTATGTCTTTCTGTGTCTACATTACCTCACTCAGGATGATCTTTCCTAATTCCATCCATTTGTCTGCAAATTTTATCATTTCCTTGTTTTTAATGGCTGAGTAGTATTCTATTGTTTAAATGTATCACAGTTTCTTTATCTTTTTTTGTTTGTTTAGGGACATCTAAGTTGTTTCCAGTTTCCGGCTATTATGAATAAAGCTGTAATGAACATGGTTGAGTAAATATCCTTATTGTATGGTTGAGCATCTTTTGGGTGTATGTATGCTCAGGAATGGTATAGCTGGGTCTTGAATCACTATTTCCAGTTTTCTGAGAAAGCGCCAGATTGGTTTCCAAAGTAGTTGTACAAGTTTGCACTCTCACCAGCAATGGAGGAGTGTTCCTCTTTCTCCACATCCTCACCGGCATGTGTTATCACTTGAGTTTTTGATCTTGGCCATTCTGACAGTTGTAAATGGAGTGTCAGAGTCATTTTGATTTACATTTCTCTGATGTCTATGGACTTTTAGCATTTCTTTTTGTGCTTCTCCAACATTCAAGATTCCTCTGTTGAGAATTCCATGTTTAGCTCTGTACCCCATTTTTAAAATTGGATTATTTGTTTTGATGGTGTTTAATTTCCTGAGTTCTTTGTATATTTTAGATGTTAGCCCTTTATCAGATGTAGGATTGGTGAATATCTTTTTCCAATCTGTAGACTGCCATTTCGTTCTATTGATAGTGTCTTTTGCTTTATAAAATTTTTTTCAGTTTCAAGAGGTTTCATTTATTAATTCTAGATCTTAGGACCTGAGCTGTTGGTGTTCTGTTCAGGAAGTTGTCTCCCGTGCCAATGAGTTCAAAGCTCTTCCCCACTTTCTCTCTTAATAGATTTAGTGTATCTGGTTTTATGTTGAGGTCTTTGGACTTTATTTCTTTGTATGGTAATAAATATGGAGCTATTTACATTTTTGTACAAGTAGAAATTCAGTTAGACCATCACATTTGTTGAAGATGTTATCTTTTTTCCCATTGAATGGTTTTGGCTCCTTTGTCAAAAATCAGGTGTCCATAGGTGTGTGGGTTTATTTCTGGGTCCTCAATTCAAATCCATTCATAAGCCATCTAAACCACAGAATGACTCAAAAAAAGAAAGAAAATTTCAGACCAATCTCCCTTATGAAAATTGATGCAAAAATACCCAATCAGATACTTGCAAGCCCAATTAAAAAACACATCAAACACATCATTCAGCATGATCAAGTAGGCTTCATCCCAGGGATGCAGGGATGGTTCAACATATAAAAATCCATCAATATAATCCACCATATGAATAAACTGAAAGAAAAAAGACCACATAATCATCCCATTAGATGCAGAAAGTTCTTTTAGAAAATTCAACACCCCTTCGCGATAAAAATTTTGGAGAGATCTGGGATACAAGGCCCACATCTAAACATAATAAATCTATATATAGTGAGCAGATTGCCAACATGAAACTAAAAGGACAGAAACTCAAACCAATCCCTCTAAAACCAGGCATAAGACAAGGTTGTCCACTTTCTCTCTATATTTTTAATACTGTACTAGAAGTTCTAGCTAGAACAGTAGGCCAACTAACTCAGATCAAAGGGATACAAATTGGAAGGAAGGAGTTAAAGCATTGCTATTTGCAGATGATAGTATACATAAACTACTCCAAAAATTCCACCAGAGAACTGCTGTAGCTGATAAACTCCATCTTCTGATATCTTCTTCTAATTCTTTCTTCAAAGACTGGAAATATTTTTCATACAAGTTTTTTACTTTCTTGGTGAGGTTCACACCAAGGTACTTTATGAACTTTGTGGCTATTGTGAAGGGTGTTGTTTCGCTAATTTCTTTCTCAGTCCTTTTGTCTTTTGTATACAGGAAGGCTACTGATTTTTTTGGGTTAATTTTGTATCCAGCCACTTTGCTGAAGGTGTTAATCAGCTGTAAGAGTTCCCTGGTAGAATTTTAGGGGTTACTCAGGTATACTATCATATCATCTGCAAATAGTGATACTTTGACATCTTCGTTTCCAATTTGTATCCCCTTGATCTCCTTTAATTGTCTTATTGCTCTAGCAAGGACTTCAAGAAGTATGTTGAAGAGATATAGAGACAATGGGGAGCCTTGCCTTGTCCCTGATTTCAGTGGGATTGATTTATGTTTCTTTCCATTTAGTTTGATATTGGTTATAGGCTTGCTGTATATTGCCTTTACTATGTTCAGGTATGTGCCTTTTATCCATATTTAAAGTCTGATCTCTCCAGACTTTAAACATGAATGGATGTTGGATTTTATCAAATGCTTTTTCAGCATCTAAGGAGATGATCATGTGGTTTTTCTCCTTCATGTTGTTTATATGGTGGATCACATTGATGGATACCTGTATATTGAACCACCCCTGCATGCCTGTGATGAAGCCTACTTGGTCATAGTGGATGATATCTTTGATGTGTTGTTGCATTTTGTTTGCAAGTATTTTGTTGAGAATTTTTGCATTGATGTTCATAAGGGAGATTGGCCTGAAATTCTCTTTCTTTGTTGGGTCTTTGTGAGGTTTGTGTATCAAGATGATTGTGGCTTCATAGAATGAGTTTGGTAATGTTCCTTCTGTTTCTATTATGTGGAATAGTTTGAAGAGTATTGGTTTTAGCTTTTCTTTGAGAGTCTGGTAGAATTGTGTGCTGAAACCATCTGGCCCTGGGCTTTTTTTCGCATGGGAGACTTTTGATGATGGCTTCTATTTCCTCAGGGGATATAGGACTATTTACTTGATTTATCTGGTCTCGATTCAGCTTTGGCAAGTGGAATTGATCAAGAAAATTGTCTATTTTATTTAGATTTTTCAATTTTGTAGCATATAGGCTTTTGAAGTAAGACCTAATGATTGTTTGGATTTCTTCAGTGTCTGCTGTTATGCCCCCCTTTTCATTTCTGATTTTGTTGATTTGGGTAGTGTCTCTCTGCCTTTTAATTAGTTTGGCTAAGGGTTTGTCTCTCTTGTTGATTTTCTCAAAGAACCAGCTCTTGGTTTAATTGATTCTTTGAATTGTTTCACTTGTTTCTAATTTATTAATTTCAGCCCTGAGTTTGATTATTTCCAGCCATTTACTCTTCAGTGTGTCTGATTCTTTTTTTTATTTTTTATTTTATTTTATTTTATTTTTTTAGGGCTTTTAGGTGAGCCTTTAAGTTGCTTGAACGAGATGTTTCGAATTTCTTCTTGAGGGAACTTAGTGCTATGAACTTTCCTCTTAACACTGCTTTCATTGTGTCCCATAAGTTTGGGTATGTTGTGCCTTCATTTTCATTGAAATCTAGGAAGACTTTAATTTCTTTCTTTATTTCTTCTCTGGCCCAGCTGTCATTCAATAGCAAGTTGTTCAGTTTCCATGTGTAAATTTTTTGCTATTTCTGTTTTTCAGGTCCATGGTGATCACATAGGATACAAGGGATTATTTCAATCTTCATGTATGTTTTGAGGCTTGCTTTGTGACCAAGTATATCGTCTATTTTGGAGAAGGTTCCATGAAGTGCTGAGAAGAAGATAAATTCTTTTGTGTTTGGGTGAAAGGTTCTGTAGATGTCTGTTAGGTCCATTGATTCATGACCTCTGTTAGAGTTATTGTATCTCTGTTTAATTTTTGTTTTGTTGATCTGTCCTTTGTTGAGAGCGGGGTGTTGAAGTCTCCCATTATTAATGTGTGGGGACCTATGTGTGGTTTAAGTTTTATTAATGTTTCTTTTACAAATGTGGGTGCCCTTGTATTGGGGGCATAGATGTTCAGGATTGTGATATCTTCCTGGTGGAATTTTCCCTTGATGATTATGAAGTGTCCTTCTCCATACCTTTTGATTAATTTTGGTTGGAAGTCCATTGATGTTGAGAGAGATTAATGACCAGTGGCTGTTAGATACTTTGATTTTGATGTTGGCTATGGTAGGGTGTTTGTGTGCTTGGCTACTTTTTGTTTTGCTGAGGTTATTTATTTCCTGTGTTTTCTTGAAAGTAATTAGGTTTCTTGGGTTGTATTTTTCCTCATATTATCTTCTGTAACACTGGATTTGTGTGTAGGTATTGTTGAAATTTGTTCTTGTTGTTGAATATCTTGTTTTCTCTGTCTATGAGGACTAAGAGTTTTGCTGCGTATAGTAGCCTAGGGTGATATCTGTGTTCTCTTCGGGTCTGCATGATATCTGTCCAGGCTCTTCTGGCTTTCACAGTCTCTGTTGAGAAGCCAGGTTTGATTCTGATGGGTTTGCCATTATATGTTACTTGGCCTTTTTCCCTTGCAGCTTTTAGTGCTTTTTCTTTGTTTTGTACTCTTACTGTTTTATTATGTGGTGGGAGGATTTTCTTTTCTGGTCTAATTTATTGGGTGTTCTGTAGGCCTCTTGTATTCTTATAGGTTTTGCCTTTAAATTGGGGAAATTTTCCTCTATGATTTTGCTGAAAATATTTTCTGGGCCTTGGAGAAGGGAATCTCCTTTTTCCTCTATTTCTATTATTCTTATGTTTTGTCTTTTTATGTTGTCTGGGATTTCTTGGATGGTTTGTGTCAGGAATTTTTTTAGATTTATTATTTTCTTTGATGGATACATCGATTAATTCTCAGCCCCTCATGGAACCTTCTCTTCCATCTCTTGTAGCCTGTTGGTTATGCTTACCTCTGTAGTTCCTTTTTTTCCCCCTTGGTTCTCCCTCTCCATGATTTCCTCCATTTTTTTTTCTTTAATTTTTCCAATTCTATCTTCAGATCATGACCTGTTTTGTTGATTTCCTTCACGTGTGTGACTGTATTTTCCTGTTTTTCCTTCAATTCCTTCCTTTGTTTGTTTGAACATTCTGCTAATTCTTTTATTTCTTTCAGTAATTTAATCATTTCCTTTCTCAAAGCCACAAACTGTTTGACTATATCTTCCTGTATTTCTTTACTGATGGCAATAATCTGTTTTACTATATCTCCCTCTTTGTCTTTACACATTTTAATTGTTTCTTCCATTAACTTCTTCATAAGCGTAGATGTAAGGTAATCTTGTTGAATTTCACTTATGTTAGGGTGTCCAGGGCTACTTGTCCCTGAGTAACTGGGTTCTGGGGATGCCATATTGCTTTGCCTTTTGTTGGTTGTGTTTTTATACTGGCTTCTACCCATCTGGCTCTCTCAGGTGTTTTCTGTTAATTTCTGGTGCCTGCTGCATCTTGGGGTGGGGATAATCCCCTTGGCAGGGTTATGAAGTAGATCTCCTCAGCTTTTTGGGTATGCTCAACTGAATGGTGGTGCTTCTGAGGAATTGTCACAGTTCACCTCAGGCATATGGACCTGTGTGGTAACTGTTCAGGAAGGCTCTCCTCTCATCAGAGAGATCCTGGAGATGGCTGCCCTGCTGCTGGGTTGTCTGCTCTGAGTTAAGTGAGCTGCAGTCGCTCTTTTTAAAAATGTAATTTATTTATTTTTATATTAATCACAGATTAGGTACTTTGCATCCCAGGTGTAGCCCCCTCCCTCATTCCCTTCCACTCTCCCCATCCCTCCCTCATCTCCTCCTGCCCCCTCCAAGTCCACCGACCTCCAAGGACCTCCTCCCCTTCCATCAGACCCCAATTCATCTTGTATCCTCAGGGCTGGCTGCAATGTCCTCTCCTGGGATCTAGCCAGGCTTTTACTCCCTGGCGTGTATGGGGGAGGGTCAAAGAGCCAGCCATCGAGTTAATGACAGAAACAGTCCCTGTTCCCCTTACTCGGGTCTTCAGTTGGACACTGAGCTACCATGGGCCCCATCTGAGTGGGGGTTCTAGGACATATCCATATATGGTCCTTGGTTGGAGAAACTGTCTCATAAAGGATCCCTGTGCCCTGCTCAATTTGGTCTTTGTGGAGCTCTTGTTCTCTCCAAGCCTTACTAACTTCCCCTATTTTCATTATTATTCACAGCCCTCTGCCGAAGGCTTGGTTGTGAGTCTTAATATCTGCTTTGATACATTGCTATTTTGATTCTTTCAGAGGCCCTCTTTGGTATGCTCCTGTCCTGTTGCTTGTTTTCTCCTGCATTCAATGTCCATCCCATTTGTTCATCTAAACTAGCATTGATCATACCAACCTGGGTCCTCCTTCTTGTTTATCTTCTTTAGGTGTATAGATTTCAGCATGACCTTCCTATCCTATAGGTCTATATAAGTGAGTATATACCATATGTTTCTTTCTGCTTTTGGAAAGAC
>JAQQSO010007923.1:0-10306 GCA_028658305.1 Pachyuromys duprasi
ACACCCTTCACAATAGTCACTAATAACATAAAGTACCTTGGTGTGACTCTAACACAGCAAGAAAGACCTGTTTGAAAAAAAAAGAAACAAAAAACAAACAAACAACAACTTCAAGTCTCTGACGAAAGAAATTGAAGAAGATATAAGATGGAAAGATCTCCCATGTTAATCAGTAGGATTAACAGTGAAAATGGCCATCCTGCCAAAAGCAATCTACATATTCAATGCAATTCCCATCGAAATACCAACATAATTCTTTAAAAATCTTGAAAGAACAATTCTCAACTTCATATGTAAAAACAAAAACCCAGAATTGCCAAAATGATCCTGTACAACAACAGATCTTCTGGAGGTATTTCCATCTCTGATCTCAAGCTGTATTACAGAGAATTAGTAATAAAAACTGCATGGTACTGGCATAGAAACAGAATGGTGGATCAATGGAATAGAACAGAAGACTCAGAAATAAATCTACACACCTACAGATACTTGGTTTTTGACAAAGAAGCCAAAACCATATATCTTCAAGAAATGGTGCTGGCTAACTGGATGTCTACATGTAGAAAGATGCAAATAGATCCATATTTATCATCCTGCACAAAACTAAAGTCTAAGTGAATCAAAAACCTCAACATAAAACCAGAAATACTAAATTGGTTAGAAGAATAAGTGGGGAAGAGCCTAGAACTCATTGGCCCAGGAGACAACTTCCTGATCAGAACACCAACAGCACAGGCTCTAAGAGCAACAACCAATAAATGGGACCTCATGAAACTGAAAAGCTTCTGTAAAGCAAAGGGCACTGTTGTCAGAACAAAACAACAACCTACAAACTGGGAAAGGATCCTCACCAACCAAATATTTGACACAGGGATAATATCCAGAATATATAAAGAATTTAAGAAATTAAAAAGCAACAAATCAAGTAATCAAATTAAAAAATGGGGTACAGAATGAAACAGAGAATTATCTTAGAGGAATATAGAATAACAGAGAAACACTTAAAGAAATGCTCAGCATCCTTAGCCATCAGGGAGATGCAAATGAAAACGACCCTGAGATTTGACCTTACACCCATCAGAATGGTTAAGATCAAAAATTCAAGTAACAATACATGGTGGAGAGGATGTGGAGAAAGGGGAACACTTCTCCATTGCTGGTGGGAATGGAAACTTGTACAACCACTTTGGAAATCAATATGACACTTTCTCAGACAATTAGGAATAGTGATTCCTTAAGATCCAGCTATACCACTCCTAGACATATATCAAAAATATGCTCAAGTACACAACAAGGACATTTGTTGAAGCATGTTCTTAGCAGTTTTATTTGTTATAGCCAGAACCTGGAAACAACTCAAATGTCCCTCAATGGAGGAATGGATACAGAAATTGTGGTACATGTATACAATGGATCATTACTCAGCAATAAAAAACAATGAAATCACGAAATTTGGATGTAAATGGTGGGATCTAGAAAAGATGATCCTGAGTGAGCTATCCCAGAAGCAGACAGACATACACGGTGTATACTCATTTATAAGTGGATACTAGCCATAAAATATAGGAGAAACCTACAAAAATCTGTACACCTAAAGAAGCTAAGCAAGAAGAAGCACCCTGGGTAAGATGATCAGTCCTCACTCAGAAAGATGAACAGGATGGACATTAGAAGAAGAAGACAAGAAACAGGACAGGAGCCTACCACAGAGGACCTTTGAAAAATTCTACCCAGCAGTATATCAAAGCAGATGCTGAGACTCATAACCAAACCTTTGGCAGAGTACAGGGAATTGTATGAAAGAAGGGGGAGTTTAGTATGACTGGAGAGGTTAGGAGCTCCACAAGGACCAGATATATTTGAGCACAGGGGTCCTTTATGAAACTATTTCTCCAACCAAGGGCCATTCATGGAGATAACCTAGAACTCCTGCACAGATGTAGCCCATGGCAGCTCAGTATCCAAGTGGGTACCCTAATAAAGGGAATAGGGACTGTCTCTGACATGAACTCAGTGGCTGGCTCTTTTACTAACTCCCCCTGAGGTGGGAGCAGCCTTGCCTGAAAGAGTCAGCTTATGGAATTTTACTTCTTTACCTTATTTTTAGCATATATTTGAAGGTTAGTCTCACAGAGACCTGAGGGAAACAGTTGCTCTTACCACTGTCTGTTCTTAAAAAGGGAAGTCTTCTGCAAGTAAACTTTTGGGAAAATTTTTACTGACTGATATAATTTTTACTTTAAGGAAGTTGCTCGTGGCTTGTTGCTTTTTTAAAATATTTTTTAAAATATTTTTTATTTTAATTTTTATTAATTACACTTTGTTCACTTTGCATCTCCCCATTAACCAAACCCTGCTCCCCTCCCAACCCCACCTTTCCTCCCCCTTCTCCACTCATGCCTCTCCCGAAGCCCACTAATAGGGAGGTCCTCCTCCCCTTCCTTCTGATCCTAGTCTATCAGCTCTCATCAGGAGTGGCTGCATTGACTTCCTCTGTGGCCTGGTAAGGCTGCTCCCCCTTCAGGGTGAGGTGATCAAAGAGCAGGCCAATCAGTTCATGTCAGAGGCAGTCTGTGTTTCCATTACTATGGAACCCACTTGGACACTGAACTGCCATGAGCTACATCTATGCAGGGGTTCTAGGTTTTCTCCATGCATGGTACTTGGTTGGAGTATGAATCTCAGGAAAGACCCCTATGCTCAGATTTTTTGGTTCTGTTGCTCTCCTTGTGGAGTTCTTGTCCTCTCCCTATCTTACTATTTCCTACATATTTCATAAGATTCGATGCACTCTGCCCAACATCTGGCCATAAGTCTCAGCATCTGCTTTGATAGTCTGCAGGACAGAGCCTTTCAAAGGCCCTCTGTGGCAGGCTCCTAACTTGTTTCCTGTTTTCTTCTTCTGATGTCCATCCACTTTGCCTTTCAGGATGGAAATTGAGCATTTTAGCCAAAGTCCTCCCTCTTGATTAGTTTCTTTAGGTGTACAGATTTTAGTAGGTTTATTCTATATGTCTATATGGATGAGTATATACTGTGTGTGTCTTATAGCGCTTCCTCAAGATCCTGCAATACCACTCCTAGGCATATAACCAAAAGAGGCTCAAGTACACAATATGGACATTTGCTCAACCATGTTTGTAGCAGCTTTATTGTAATAGCCAGAAGCTGGAAACAACCCAGGTGCCCTTCAACTGAGAAATGGGTACAGAAATTGTGGTACATCTACACAATGGAATATTATTCAGCAATAAAAAAACAAGGATATCATGAAATTTGAAGGTAAATGGTGGGAACTGGAAAAGATAATCCTGAGTGAGCTATCCCAGAAGCAGAAAGACACACATGGCTTATTGCTTTAAAATGCTGTCTGCAAGTGCTGAATAAAGGAGTCTTGATCAGAATTCTGTCTTTACTCCATTCCTCGTGTCTCTGTTCCTATCATTCCCACTCTCTCCTTCAGGTAACCCTGCCCAACTTGCCCTGTGGGACAATACGGCCAGTTCTGATGGGACCTGATAAGCTAGGGTCAGATGGAAGGGGATGAGCTCCTCCCCTATCAGTGGGAGAGAGGCTTGGGAAGAGATGAGGGAGGGAGGTTGGGATTGGGAGAGAATGAGGGTGGTGGCTACAACTGGAATACTGAATAAACTGTAATTAATATAAAAAATAAAAATTAATTAAAAAGGAAAGCTTTGTATGATTATAGTATACAATATGATCTATAATATATTTATGTCTAAATACATTGTAAAATTATTCTAAATTAATTAGCATGCTTATTACATTGAGTATTTAACAATTTGTTTCAATAATCTCTGAGATTCTAAATATTACTACTCATGAACATCATAAATATTTGTGATTTTTTTTTGGTATAACCCATGCTTTTTGAAGATACCAGATCTATAAATTTGTTTGCCCACTTAGTAAATCACACCGAATGCATGGTGTGCTATAAAATTTGCTACTTTCCTTTTTGTCTATATACTAGTCTCTGTCTTTGGTCATAAACATAACTGTGTGATCTCACATTTTCTTTTATTTCATGCTATTTTTTTCTCCAGTAAGCTTGGGAATGGTATGACTGCACACACTTTAAAAAAAAACAGAACCCCGCGAATGGCTCAGCGATCCTTTGAGAAAAGCATGCACTATTCTAGGATTTTGTGACAAATATTTGAATCAGAAAAAAATTTTTTCTTTCCAGTTACTGAGATTGCATTTCATATTAGCACCCAGACATGTAAAGCTGAACAGTGGAAATATTGTTGTAATGGCAGACTTTTGATTCTACTACTGATATATCCTTAGATATGAATTCTTACTAGGCCAAAAAGCCTATATTGTCATTATCTTCAAAATAAAAATCTATAAGGCTTCATATTACTATATGACGAAAGAGGAAAATTATTAAGAAAAATAATAGGCTGGTAAAATGTCTTCATGGGTATAGGTGCTTGCTGCTTAGGCCCACAAGCTGGGTTTGATCCTTAGAACTCATGTTACTTTGGACAGAGAGAACTGAGTTCACAAAGCTATCCTCTGACCTCCAGAAGCACCCTCTAGCTTAGGTGTCTGCACACATGTAACAAACAAATATTCAAACACTATAAACATATATAATAATAAAAATAATTAATTAAAATATTATTTGATCAAGTTCCCCAATGGTTTTCATATTTTCTGTTCTCTAGTTACTAATTGTGTCATTAACTCTTTTGATTTTCTAAACACTATGAATGTGAGAATGTATGATAGCATATTAGATAAAGGAAAACATGGACTCCTTCCACTGTGAAGAAATACACTGTGTTCTGTCCATACTCAAATTAAGCTCATTCTTATAGATTCCAAATCTATAGAAACTTCTGGTATTATTTCATTCTGTATGTAATTGTTTTGTTTTTTTACCATTCTCCCTATGTTATTTATTTATTTATTTATTTATTTATTTATTTATTTAGCTTTAGAATGAATTATAGATTATCTCATGAACTTTACTATCTAACTTCTAGTCTTATCATTTTCTACTCTATCCCTTCCAAACCTAGAACATCTCTGTCTACCCTATACAAAGAATGATTATTGACAAGTAATGTGTGATCTACTCTGAAGCTCATGCATTGTTTCACTTTTGTAATCCATTTAGTTAAAACTGTAGTAATAAAGTGGGGTTGTATTATATTTTGGTAATTGGTTTTGAATTAATGGCTTGACACTATCTCTACAACAGTCATAATGGTGTTTTAAAGTTAGCGTGTTAGATGCTACAACCTAGAATAGTTAGCTATAACTTTTATTTCTCAAATGCTGAAAATAAGAATTTATAACTTTTGTTCAAAACCGTATTTCTTACCCAGTGTAGTGGTTCAGTGTGTAAAGGTACTTGCTGCCAAGCCTGAGGATCTGAGTTCTATTTCTGAGACCCACATGGTGGAAGAGCCTTGTCTTACGATTTCTATTGCTGTGATGAAACACCATGACTAAAAAGTAAGTTGGGTAGGAAAAGGCTTATTTGGCTTAAACTTCTTCATACTGTTCATCACCAAAGGAATTCAGGACAGGCACTCAAGAGAGGCTACAACCTGGAAACAGGAGCTGATAAGAAGGCCATTAAAGGTTGCTGTTGGATTGCTTCCCTGGCTTCCTTATCCTGCTTTCTTATAGAACCCAGGACCACTAGCCCAGGCATGGAACCACCCACACTGGGCTGGGCCCTCCCCTATTGATCACTAATTGATAAAATGTTCTACAGCTGGACCACATAAAGGCCTTTTCTCAGCTGAGGCACTTTGTTATGACTAACTTGTGTCAAGGTGACCAACAAAACCAGCCAGTATAAGGATGCTCACCTGTCTAAGGATAGTGACTGATTCTCCAAGTTCAATAAGCAATCAGAAAATACAGATATGCTCAAAGGCAAGTCTGATGGAGGAATTCCTCAGCTGAGATAGGTTTCCTCTTCTTGAAGTGTCTTTTGTGTTAAGTTAAAAAAAAAAAAAGCTGTGACAGTAGATAAAGAAAGGTCTTCCTTCTGTAAAATTTTATTCGGATTCCCACAGCTAAGGCTCAGGCAATATTTTGAAACAAAATTGGGTAAGATTGTAAGAGTCAGAGGGTCAGGAAGTTTGAGATGAGACTGTGTCTCCTAATATATCAGAAGCTACATCTGTAAAGTCTCATCAACATGACCATCTAAACACGAGGTGAACAAGGACAACAGACACTCTAAAATGGGTGGGGGAAAGTCTTCAACACTAATGGCTCAAAGAAATGCTGAGAGGGAGAAATAGTTTTCTTCGGGGAAAAACACACGAATTGACTAACCAATACCAAATGGTCAGCCCTGAAAACATACATACAAATATGTACATACATACATTCATACATACATATAAAGACAGAATTTTGTATTTATGAATATATATATATATTTATGTCTGTGGTGTGTGCCTGTGTGTGTATGTACCTGTGCATGTATGCCTTTGCGTGTGTTTTTAACAATGAAAGAGATATCATGGATTTTAAAGAGAACAAGAAAGGATTTATCAGAGGGTTTGGAGAGAGAAAATGAAAATTTTAAAAAATGATGAAATTATATGATGATCTCAAAAATGAAAGAAATGATTTTAAAAGTTGGATTCTCAGTGTTTATGGTAAGAGCACATTCTTTTCTCTGGGCCCAATGAAATTGTGAGGCTGGAACAGAAGTTTCTCCTGGTGCCAAGCTGTCATTTGCTCTTAGTAAGCAACCTTCCTCTGAATAGTGGGAAAACTTATCATGTTTCTTATATTGCTTTAGGGTATACATATCCACAACATGATATTTAAAACAGTTGCTTTGAATGAAAATGTGAGATTGTTAGAAACGATTTGTTAAAAACAAATCAAAGACCCTAGGGAATGCTTAAATCTCATTCAGAGTGGCAAACAGATAGAAACCAGAGCTGTGGAAGAGAGGAAACAGGATGGGAGTCTACTATAGAGGGGTCCTCTGAAAGGATTCACCCAACAGGGGATGGAAGCAGGTGCTGAGACTCAGGGCCAAACTTTGGGCAGAGCACTGGGAGTCTTAGTGAGGAAGAAAGGGGTGGAGATAGAAGGACATGGAGGGGCCAGGAACCCTACAAGGAGAACAACAAAGTTAAAGGATCTGAGCCCAGAGGATCCTTCAGAGATTGATGCACCAATGGAGGATCATGCATGGAGAGGACCTAGACTGCTCAGGTGTAGCCTGTTGGCAGCTCAGTCTCCATGTGGATCTTTGAGTGAGAGGAGCAGAGGCTGTCTCTATCATGAACTCAGTTAACTGCTCTCTGTTCACTCACCCCTGATGACTCAGCCTTGTCAGGCCTTGGATGAAGAGGATTCAAGCAGTCTTGATGAGACTTAACAAGCTATGGGCAGATGGCAATAGTGTAAAACTCCCCCTTTCAGTGGACTAGGGGAAGGGGACGGGGGGAAGCAAGAAGGAGGGTGGGAATGGGGAGGTGATGGATGGGGCTTTAATCAGGATGTATAATGAATAACTTGTGAAGAAAAAAAATTTAAAAAAATCCAAGTCTGAAAACCCTGCCTCTGTCCTCTGTGAGACTTCTCTGAAGTCACCCAACTTTAAATGGGATGATTAAGAGTTACACATCACTGCTGATGTGTGAATTGAATGACATTACCACACACAGCAGTGCACAACACAGTGCTGTACTCTGCATGTAGTACATTTAAATCAAAAGCCAAATGGTAATGTGACCCTTTCGTTTATTTACCAGTTTTTAATCATGGAATTTGGTGAATTGCCTTGACTATTACTGTCTTTCTTTCCTTTTTGTATTTGACAATGCCATTTCCCTTTTTCTTTGAATTGAAAATAAAATCTTTTCTCAGACAATACATCTCAACCATAATTTCTCTTTCTTTTTCTCCACTGAGAACCCTCCATCTCTCCCTTCCATTAAAACTTCAAATAAGAGCAGATCTCCAAGAGATTACAATCAGAGAGGATAGAACAAGATACTGTAGAGGAAGGTGAAAGCCCTCCTATGGAGGCTAGAAAAGACAACCCAATAAAAGGGCAAGAGCCTCAAGAGCAGGCAAAAGAGTCAGAGATGCACCCGCTCCCACTGTTAGAAGTCTCATGAGAACACCAACCTAATGGCCATAACATATACATGGAGGTTCCGGTACAGAGGCATTGAAGCTTTGTGCTTTCCATTTCAGTTTCTATGAGTCCAAATGAGCCGTGCTTATTTGATTCAGTGGGCCATGTTCTCCATCCTCTCTAACTCCTACAGTCTTTTCTCCCCCTCTCCCGTGCGGTTCCCCGATCTCCTATAGGAGAGACCTGATGGAGACCTCCAATTTGATCTCTCCATAATGTCTAGCTTTGGTTCTCTATACCTATTCCTCTTGGCTGCCAGAGGAAGCCTCTCTGATGATGACTAGAAAAGGCACCAATCTATCTATGAGGATAGAAGATTATCATCAATAAATACTTTATTTTTTATTTAATTTTTGCCTGCAGTGTTCAGTTCTACCTTAAGTCTCTGGGCTCTCCAGGCTCTGGTTCCTGGCCAAGGCACTGTAGGGGCATAGGCTTCCCTTTGTGGAGTGGGCCTGAAGTTAAACCAATTATTGTCTGGCCACTGCTACATGTTCTGAGCCATCATTGTTCCAGCACGTCTTGCAGGCAGGGTAGATTGTAGGTGAAGGGTTTTGTGCCTGGGCTGGTGTTGAGGTCCTTTCTGTAGTACACAGAGTGACTTCTCATGCAAAAGAGACTAGTAGGTAGGGAGGAAGGTTCCAAGATGGAACTCTCTATGTTCAATCAGATGAGTGGAAATTGTCCTCAACAGCAGGGTCAGTTTTCAGAGGGCAATCTTCCATTCTAGCATCAGCCTGACTTGTTGTCCTCCTCAGCCATTAATTCAACCAAATGTAATCAAGTCCTACCACTAGAAGCCTGCCTGGCTACAAGCCAGGGCTAGTTCAGATTCCATATTCTCATATAGTCATCACAAGAGTGAGCCTCATAGATTCCAGGAATTTTCCACTGAACTAGGTTTCCACACAATGACCCCCCACACTCTCAATTATGTCTGTTCGTCCTCACACTCCCTCCATCCCTTTCTACCCCCAACTTGATTCCTCCTGTTCCCTTCCTCAACTCATTCCCAGTCCAGCCTCACAATCTATTCTATTTCTTTTTTTTTTTTTTTTTAGGAAGATCTATTTCCCACCTATAGTCACCCTCTTTACCTAACCTCTTTTGCTCTGTGGATGGTGGCTTGATTATTATTTACCTAACATCAAATAGTCACTTATAAGTGAATACATACTACATTTGTTTTTTTGGGTCTTGGTTACCTCACTCAATTTGAATTTTTCTAAAAGAGGATTGTGTTGGAAATTTGATTTAGATTGTACGGTTGCTTTGTAGGATGGCCAGTGTTACTTATTAATCCTATAGATTCATGAGTATGGAAGGCTTTTCTATTTTCTGGTATTTATTCAATATCTTATTAAAAGACTTGAAATTTTCATTATACAAGTCATTTTTTTCTAAAAGACACACATAAGAGAGTTTAGCAAACTTTTTGTTGTATGACTATATTTTGTAATGAGTACATAGATAAATCAGCACATATATCAGTGCCAAAGCACATTTTAGAGAGGGACAATTCGAAATATTTTCTTCTGTATTTTGATATAGACTGTCTAGACTATGGACCAATTTAGTACTGTGTGCTAAGTACCAGAACTCATTTCTCTTGTCCAACTGTAACATCTTACCTACTGACCAACTTACTCCCTATCTCCTACCACCACTACTCACTAATGTCTACTGTTGTATCTTCTATTTCTAAGAGGACATTTTGAAATTTCACATGTGGAAATGAAAATTCACCCTTGTACTCTGTGAGAAGCCCTATTTAACTGCATTTATGATAAATAGGTTTGTTGCACTGTCAAAAAAAAAAGCCTTCATATTATTTGTGTTAACATACTAATCCAGGGAATATATTATCTTCTTTTGCTCATCTTTTGATGTGTCCATAGCTTGAAATAAATTTTGAATTCTGTGAATAGGTATACAGTGAATCATTTTGATATTGTTTTTTTAATGAGTTTTTGTTGTTTTTGAGGAACATCTGTAAATATTTTTTTCACAGTAGCTGTAAAAACATATGTCCCCATCAAAAACATTAGAGTTTTCCTTTATATCTGCATCCTCATCAACCTTATATATTTTTAGGATATTATCAACTCGTACCGCAAAGAAATGATACTTTATCTCATTGTTATT
>JAQQSO010007924.1:0-10306 GCA_028658305.1 Pachyuromys duprasi
AGAGAGAGAGAGAGAGAGAGAGAGAGAGAGAGAGAGAGAGAGAGAGAGAGAGAGCGAGTGAGCAGAGACAGGGAGAGAATATATATATATGGTACCAGTAAAGTATCACTAAGGACAAAGCAGATTCTCTTGGGAAGCAACGAGCTCATTTTCGGCAGAAACTATTTATATCTCATTATCGCCTAGCACCCACTCCTAGCAATGAGAACATTAACTTAATTGAATAAAAATGTGAGTTTTTTTTTCCCCATCTGAGCAGCTTTTTATGAAGCAGAGCAGGTGATAGCAGGATAGAAAATTGAATGAGGTTTTACAAACAGGTTTCTTTGCATTACATTCTTTTATGGCTAAGTATTTTACATATGCTTTCTTATCAATGTGAATATGGAAAAAATGTCTTTTTGCTTTTCTCTTAAATTCTCTGAACAGTCTT
Organism: Pachyuromys duprasi; assembly: GCA_028658305.1. Classification (NCBI taxonomy): domain Eukaryota; kingdom Metazoa; phylum Chordata; class Mammalia; order Rodentia; family Muridae; genus Pachyuromys; species Pachyuromys duprasi. The sequence continues at coordinate 434 of JAQQSO010007924.1, forward strand.
AATCTGCTTGTAACAGAAACAGACACTGCCCTTGAATCCCAGCTGCCAGCAGAATGAAAAGTATGGACAATCCTCTGTGAAGCTGTGTAGCTTCACAGTATGTTCACAAAGGCAAAACAGTGGTGTTGGCTTCAATGATTCAGAGCAAGAGTTGGAGGAAAGAAAATCCCTACACTCTGGCCCCATGTTCCCAATGCATTTATTTTAAACTCTCCAGGGATGGATTCAGTATGAATAATATGATGCAGATTTTCATAACTCAGGAATGATTCTTTAGTGGAGGATAAAGGACACAGAAAATTAGAAACATTTCAGGAGTGGAAGAGGGTGGAAGCTAATAGGTGGCTAGAAGTGGAAAGATGGCACAAAGGTCCCGGGGGTAGCAACCAAAAGACTACTTCTTCACAAATCTGAGGTAAGGAGGAAAGTCTGTCAAGTAGGAAAGGACTTGAACCATTTATTCTGCACATAGAAGAGAGTTTACATGTTTCCTGTAGTGACTTCTTAAGCCAAAAAGGAAAATGAGAGCATGGCAAAATGTACACACACGAAGAATCAAACAGAATAGTAAATCTGCTATTTTTACGCATGACAGGACTTTAATGTTGAAAATTTCCTGACAAAGAGGATCAAGAGCAAGAGGCTCCTTCTCCTGCCTCCAGTAATAATCTCATGAATGCAGAGCTACAGGCACTGAGGGTCAGAGCATGCTGACATCTAGAAAATAAGTTTTTGGCTTCTCAAAGTTTTCAACACTGCAGATTGTTTCTACTTTGAGTATTTTTTTTCTCCAAATGTTCATCTTTAGAGCCAAGTTCCCTAACTAGTTTCTTTACCATTTTCATTTAATTAACAGAAGTTTTGACATTTTTGTCTGTTTTTTTATGATTTTACCAAAGCCAACGATGGAATTCATATTATGTTAAACCTTAAACTCTCCAGAAGAAAGATTCAGTATTTAGAATACCACAGTCGGTTACTAGCTTGTCCCCACACTGTCAAAAGCAAGACAAATCTCTGTGGAATTTAAAATTTTCTTCATCTCTCTCAGTATGGTATGGATATTTTTGGGCTGCAAATTGAAGTCCAAATAAAATAGAAAATGATCACACTGGAGGTAGGGGAATGTTATAGATCTAACCCAGTGTATAAGGTGTGCCGTTACACTCACAACATCCTTCAGTGTTTCCAGATAAGAAAATAAACAAAAAAGTATAATAATATTCATGATTTGCAACTTAATTGCATTGAGAAATACCAACAAAATTGATAATGAAAGCCTTTGGGGTTCCCAGAGACAGTTTAAGGGAGCTATGACATAGGAGAGCATAATTTGAAGAGTGTGTTTATGTATCTGTGGATTGTAGCGCCTCCTTACTAGAAGCAAATCTCTGAGGTACAACTCTAGAGTGCATATCATGTGCTTTTCTATTTTGCGTTTTCATTAGCTATGAGGTCGGTTGCTGCACCATGTACTAACTACAACAATGGGTGAAAATCTTTTAAAATTTAGGGATTTTTTTTTGCAATCATTTTGTACAAAACACCACAAATCCTGATTTGCCCCAAAAGAAACTTACTTTAGAATGATTTTTTTTCTGTTTTCTATTCTTTTTCTGAAACACACAGCAAGAAATCAGAGTTAAACTTTTGTACTTCCTCCTTTAATCTTCCCTCTATTGATCCTTTAACATGTAGCAGTCAGTCTTTTTGATCACCTCTTTGAAGTACATGCCTTCATATTCTACCTGTTAGAGAAAATGTATATTTATAGTTGAAAATAGAATAATTATCTGAGAGCCAAGACACCATTCTTTCCTTTTTTTTTCATTTGAAAAGTAGATAATAGTCATATTTACTAAACAGAGACAATTTTTAGATTTCTGAATATTGAACTGGAGTTTTATATACACAACTAACCCTACAAGGAGATCTAAGTCAGTAATTTACAAAACATTGAAAGATAAAATCTATCCTACATCATTATTAATTAGTATTCCTTAATTTACTTACAGTCAAAGACAGGAGCCTTTTGAATTTTGAAAGAACTACCTGGAAACATAAATATTTCTACAGTAATCACTGGCGATGGTGTCTTCAGACTTAATTTTTGAAAATTTTCTTAGAAGAAGACGTTACCTAAACCAAGATTCTCTATTTGCCTCTTTAATATTCTTTAAATCCAATAGATTAAAAATGAAGTTGAATTTTGGGCTCAGTGGCACACGCCTGTAATCACATACATATGTTCAACATCATATATTTATATATACATAAGAGATTTTAAAATTCATTTTGATAATAGAATATTAAGTTCTTCATTTGAGTTTGCTAAATGTCCAACAGGATGTTGAAAGGGAATCTTTGGAGCTGTCTAAAAGAAAAAAAATGTTAAATTCGTCTACTAACACTGGCTCTTACAATCTTGTAATTCCTTCCACACAGACCTTTGGGCTTTTTTGGTGAAAGATATGCCATAGATATCACATTTATGGCTGGATAATACAAAGTCTCTTTTTCTTTACATGTTAATCAGTTCTGATTTTCTGTGTTAATCGCCCTTGACTGAAAGAAGAAATTTATCTGATGGGAATTGAGAAATGAGCCGATGTATCGGTATAGTAAACCATTAGGGGATATTTTTCTTTATGTCCATTTACAAAAATAATTATTATTTTTTCCTAGGGTTTTCTCCTACAGACTGTGAACTCTTTATCTACAGGTTTTTGATTTCAATGACAGTGCCAAGTAGAGGTTCCATCTCATAAAACTGCCCTTAACTACAATCAAATAGTGATTGATTATTTCCATAATACTGATGCAAATAATACACTACTCAACATATATGACCAGAGAACTCATTACTCTAGCATGTAACAGTTATACCTAAGTAAAGCTGAAAACTGCTTTTCTCATTTGGTAGCATATATAACACCTTCTAATACTATAAATGTTAGGCTGTAGAAATAAGGTTACCAGTTCAGTGTCAGCTAGACATTTCCATGTTGGATGCCATAAGCATATGGTGTCTTCAGTGTAGTTTCTTGCCCTCAACGGTGTTAAATAACCAGTTATAGCATGGATAGAACCTGTAATGTTTGGGCATAGAGTATGTATGATTCCACTTGTCAATGGATCGGAGCACTGTAATTTGTTTCACTGGGGTTTCTATTTCCATGTATGTGAGTGTGTGTATGTGTGTTCTACTCTTTTTTTTACTGTTTTATTTTATTTTTAATATTAATTATAATGTATTCACTTTGTATCCCAGCTGTAGCACCCTCTCAATCTCACCCTCCCACCTTTTCTCTTCCAATGCCCCTCCCTAAGTCCAATAATAGGGGAGGACATCCTTCCCTTTCATCTGATTCTAGCCTATCAGGTCTATTCTATTTTCTTCCTCTGTGGCCTGGAAAGGCTGCTCTTCCTTCAGGGGAGGTGATCAACCCCCAAGTTCATATCAGAGACAACCCATGTTCCCCTTACTAGGAATCACTTAGACACTAAGCAGCCGTGAGCTACATCTATGCAGGGGTTCTAGGTTGTCTCTATGCATGGTCCTAGGTTGGATTATCAATCTCAGAAAAGAACACTGTGCCCAGATATTTTGGTTCTGTCATTATCCTTGTGGAGCTCATGTTCCCTCTTACTAAGCAAGTGAAAGACCTGTGTGAAAAAATCAAATATCTGAAGAAAGAAATTAAAGAAGATAACAGAAGATGGAAAGATCTCCCATGCTCATGGCTTAGCAGGATTAACATAATGAAAATGACCATCCTACCGAAAGCAATCTACAGATTTGATGCGATTCCCATCAAAATAGAAACACAACTCTTTACAGAACTTGAAAGAATAATTCTCAATTTTATATGGTAAAACAAAACAAACAAACAAACAAAAAAACAGAATTGCCAAAACAATCCTTTGCAACAACAGACTGTCTGGAGGAATCTCCATGCCTGATCTCAAGCTGTGCTACAGAGCAATAGTAATAAAAACTGCATGATATTGGCATAGAAGCAGAAAGGTGGATCAATGGAATCGAATAGAACACTGAGTAATAAACCAACACATCTATGGAAACTTAATTTTTGACAAAGAAGCCGAAATCATACAATGGAAAAAAGACAGCATCTTCAACAAATGGTGCTGGTCCAACTAGATGTCTACATGTAGAAAAATGCAAATAGATGCATATTTATCATCCTGAACAAAACTAACCTCTAAGTGGATCAAAGACCTCAACATTAAACCAAGACCTCAACATTAAACCAGACACTCGACTCTCTTTTTTAACTTTTAAAAATTAATTAATTAATTTTTTAATTTAATTTTCATCCTGATTGTAGCCTCAGTCCTCCTCACCTTAGTACCACCTTCCCTTCCTCAACTTCCCCCCTCACCTCTTCCTCAGAAAAGGGGAGCTCCCTTTCCCATCCACCCCAGCTCAACAAGTTGCATCAGGACAGAGCATGTATTCTTTCCTTATGGCCCTGAAGGCCATCCCACCATTGGGAAGTGATCAAAAAGCTGGCTAGTGAGTCTTTGTCAGATGCAGTACCCACTTCTCTCACTAGAGGACTCACATGAAGCCTAAGCCATCCATTTGCTACATCTTTGTAGGAGGCCTAAGTCCAGTTCCTTCAGGTCCCCATCAATGCTTCAGACTCAGTAAGACCCTCTGGGCTTTGTAGGCTTAGATTTTTCCTCAAACCTACTTTATTTAGGATTTTGTTTCCCTTCCAACCCCCTGGCAACCTTAGGTAGGAGATGAATAGGGAAAAGGTCTTTTATCAACTTCCTGTTAAATAGTGTCAATGGACCCTTAGAGGTACTACCAAATTCAGTTTTTAGGATACCAGCAGTCCACTCCAAAGCCAACAAAGAGTAACAACATGAAGTCAGGAAAAACCTCATGACTCAGTTGGCTTGCCATAAGAAGTTTTCTGTAAGTTTTCTTTTGCAAAGTCAAGTGTTGAAGCACACAGATCAGTGTAGCAGTGATGTTGATCCAAAAAGTGTTACCTCACTGTACTTGGGCTTCTATATATGTCGTCTCCTCAGAGTCTACCCACAGATTTTCTCTGCTGTCCAAAGTCATGCTGTTCTCCGGTGAAAGCTCATAGCAAAGCATCATTTTACCTCTCAACAGCCAACCTGGGAAAAAACGTCACATGCCCAGCTTGCAGCAAAACATCACATGACAAAACTCAGTCTTCAAGGAAATCAGAAATTTCCAATTCATGGCCCTCCTTATTTGGCCTTGTTGGTCCTGTTGTGGAGCTCCTGTTTCTTCGAGGTCCTCTTCTCTTTCCCTCAACATTTTTACAGGACTTCCTAAGCACCTACCAATGTTTGGCTGGGAGTGTGAGCATCTGTTTTGAGACACTGAAAGGTAGAGTCTCTCAGAGGACAACTCTGTCAGACTTCTGTCTGTCTTAGTAGAGTATCATTCATAGTGTAAAATAATAATAATAAGTAAAATAATAATAAGTAAAAGGAAAGAAATTATTGTCATATAAGTATAAGTAATTTCCTGAAAGCTAAGATTTCAAGCTCAATATTTAGGTATTAGAGAACAGCTGAACAGAACTCTGTGTCTGAAACTGTTCCACCTGGGATTGCATAGATCCATATTGAAGTCTTTCAACTACCTAATGAAATTTGCTCTATCTACAGAATCAGTAAGTCTTTATTTGATATTTATCATGGGTATTCTTTCATATTACAAGCACAGAATCATATTTTTAAATAATGCTTAGTGAAAGCAGTAAAATGAAATGCATCACCAATTTTAATATGAGATAAAATTTAAGTTCGGGCTGACAAGGATTTAGCTATAGCAACACTTCCTGCACCATCCTCATGACCTGAATTCAATCCCTGGATCCCAATGGAGAAGAAGAGAACCAACTCCCAATTGCTACTCTTTGACATTGACATATGGAGGAAGAGGAATAAAAAATTCATAGTTCTACTAGGAAAGGAGGTATCATTTTGAAATAAAGTATATAGAAATTCAGCCAGGCTGGCTGTGGTGTAATCCACATACGTATGATTAGTAGTGTAAAACTAGATATTATTGTTTTATTTGACTCTTAGTGAGTTAAAATTGATTAGAAAACATGTTCATAAATGACTCAAGAGGAGAAGAAATCCACTTAGAAGAGTAAAAGATAAAAACTAGAGTGCCAGTGTCAAAATTCCCATGTAGTGGTCAAATGTAAGATTAAAAAGGGCAGATAAAAGAGAGGTATGCCATTCACTGTGAATAGAAATTAAAAGCAATAACTGACAAAGATTGATAATGGCTTAAAAATAAAGCACAGAGTGGTCCAAGTTATTGTTAATAAACAATCAAGAACTCCTGTCAAATAATGGGGTTAGCAGGCAAAATGTAGCTGAATGTTATAGTGTTTGCCAAGAGTGGATGAGGGCCTGATAAACTGACTAATAACACACACACAAACACAAATGTGTGTGTGCATACTCACACACATACACAAATTCAAACACTATAGGGCTAGGAGCTATGAAAGAAATACACCTTTGAGAAAATTCATTATTGCATAAACAAATGAAGAACAAGACTTGCATTAGAATGCAGCAAATTATCCTAATTCAGCATATCTTGACTTTTATTTAGAGCTATCCCCATATCAGCTCCAAATTAGGCTTTTTATAAACTTTGATTCTTGAATCTTTAGTAAAAATACAGCAAGTAAGTATTCTATGTTCATTTCCCACAAGAGAACTCAAATGTTAAGAAAGGAAATACTAGCTTATATTTTATGGTGCAGAAGCACAAGTAGTAGAATTATAGGAATCTGATTTGTAAACACTCTTTCTGGTTAATATGATAGATATGAGTAGGCATATTTTTGCTGCAATTAATAGTGTACCATTGAGCTCTAATAAATGGTTGATTGTATCTAAAGAGTAGGACAAGGTAGCTTCTATATTTTATGCCATGGTCATCCTCATGCTCAACCCCTTCAACATCAGTCAGCACAGCAAGGATATAAAGGATTCCTCGTAGAGACAGGGATAGAGATGTGCAGCCATGTTCAGGAAGGTGGCCAATAAGAGATAGTGTTCTGGGAATGGAGGTCAAGATTCTGTGGAAGACACAGATCATCACTAGGGAAGCTTATGTGTGTTCTAAATCTTGTTTCCTTTTTTGTATCTACATATTTCCTCCTTCCTTTATTCATGTTTCCTTGTCTTCCAGAAACAGTAAAGTCTCATGGGGTAGACATCAGTAAATTAGAACAATTATTCATCAGGAAAAGAATCTTCCTTAACGCAAAAATAATCACCCCCCTGATAACTAGCTTTTTCTTCAAATGGCAAGGAGCTTCTCAGGTCATCCTAGAGAAATAAAACAGACATCAACTGATTGCCAGAACCATGCATATAATACCTCTTGTTCTCTGTAAATTCCTGTCCCATTTCAACATAACTCTCATGTAGTACTCCATAAATGGACTCCGGTCACTGGATATTGCTATACATTCTCTATAGTGTAGTTACACTAAAAAAATAAATAAGAAAACTTTCTCTATTTGGCTGTATCCATCACTTGACACTATAAACAGCCTGGTGTCACAGGAGGCTAAGGCCTACTGGGATATTTTGGAGCTGAGGCTTCTGCTTTAAAATGTCTGTTACGTTATGAAGTAAAGAGATTGGAGCTAGTAAAAGAAAAACATAATTTAGCAGAAGTATGAGGCTTCTGTTATGGCTCTCTATGTTCAAAGTATAGATGTTATATGAAATTCCAGGAAATTATAGTAACAACCAAATGATGCTAGGTAACTAAGGATTAATGGGATGAGCCTTGAAGGAATAATTATATCAGCTTCAGAGAATTAAGAATATAAAAGGAAGGGGGACAAAAAATTCAGCAAATAAGAAAGACTATCAAGAGAAATGGGGAATTAGAAACAATACCATTTTACTACACAGACAACACAATGGGAAAATATCCAAAATTTTGAGGTTACAGTCATGTTTATAGTTTGTATTTTGATAGTTACATGATTACTCTAGTTCTTTTTTGTTTTGTTTGTTTGCTTATAAGTAATTTATTTATTTTTATATTAATCACAGGTTATTTACTTTGTGTCCCAGCTGTGGCCCCCTCCTTCATTCCCTCCCACTCTCCCCATCTCTCCCTCAACTTCTCCCTGTCCCCCTCCAAGTCCACTGATAGGGGAGGACCTCCCCCCCTTCCTCTGACCCTAACTTATCACGTCTCTTCAGGGCTGGCTGCAATGTCCTCTTCTGGGATCTAGTTAGGCTGCTCCTCCCTCAGGTGTTGGGGGGTGGTCCACAAGCCAGCCACTGAGTTCGTGACCAAAATAGTCCCTGTTCCACTTACTACAACTCTCTAGCCCACCCTAGTTCTTATAATCTTCTTAAATATTAAGAGCTGTGTATCCCAATTCATCTAGCATAAATCTTCACTTTTCATGTGGCTCTGCCTGTGGTAGAATCTATAAAACAAGGAAGAACAAACAACAATTTCAAGCTTTTGTTTGTTCATTTGGGATGCTACACAAAAGTAGACATCCATGGTAATATATGAGAGTAGGAGCATTCTTCATACCAGTCCGTGGAATGATGAGTGTTAGTACCATTTAAGTGATGAATCAGAGGACACCATCAAGATAAGATGCACTTTAGTCTCAGAATTATATTGTATCTGGGTATGTAAAGTCATACCTTTTATTTCACAGAAATGTGTGATTCAGAAAATAGTAACTCATAGTTGGAAACTAAAAGAAAAGAACTGGTACGTTCTGGGAATTTTGGTCTAAATTTACCATTCAACTTTGGTTCTATATAGAACTGTGAATCATACACCGATTTTAAATAGAATTGTGACATAAACTGATAGACATTTTTAGAAACATTGCTTTGTAGGCAGTGCTAAGGCCAGACTGGACATGAGTAATTCCAGAAACAGAAAAACTAAGATGACTTAAAAGCGCTGCATTGGAAACTGGAAGAAAGAGAAATTCAGGGATTTAGCAATAATCAAAAGATTATTCACATACTAAAATATGACTATTTAGAGTATATATTCATGTTTAGAATATAAATAGTGTTTGTGATCTCATCACATGGTAATGCATATGTACTTCTTTTAAGCAAAGCACAACATATGTATGCTTGTGTACTCCCTACAGCTACATTGTTAAAGAAACACTATTCAGAAATATAAACTAAATTTCAATGTTATGAATCTATTTAAATGTTAATTGGAATCACTCTAAAATAGGAGAAATTGTAATTGGAGGAAGAAATCAAATTATCAGATGTTGGAATATGACTTTCAAGTGACATGGCCCTGTATATCTCTGGACATGTTGAACCTGTTTTGAGACCTAATTGCTCATTTTGGGTAATTTGAAATATAGTGGCTAGAACCCACCCAACCCCACATATTTTTTTACAGATTGTGTAGAAGAGTAAGGAGCATCGAAGAAACTAAACTGTTGAAAAATTATTTGTTGTCCAGTCATAAAATTATAGTCTTAGCAACATAAGACAGAGTAACAAGTGGTAAATGCTATGATCCTAACTAAAGCACACATCTTCTCAAAGCTCAGGTCTCTAATTGAAAGTCAAAGCATTTGGTTCAAATTAATAAAAAAAAATCATCATCAGTGTTCTGCTACTTATCAGTCATTGTACAATGCCAAGACCCTTAAGACTTAATAGGAGATCATGAAATTCGCAGGCAAATGGTGGGACCTGGAAACGATCATACTGAGTGAGGTATCCCAAAAGCAGAAAGAAACATATGGTATATACTCACTTATATAAACCTATAGGATAGGAAGTTCAAGCTGAAATCTATGCACC
>JAQQSO010007925.1:0-10306 GCA_028658305.1 Pachyuromys duprasi
ACTGAGCAGGGCACAGGGGTCTTGTATGAGACGGTTTCTACAATCAAGGACCACATGTGGATGTGGCCTGGAACCCCCGCTCAGATGGGGCCCATGATAGCTCGGTGTCAGACTGAAGACCCTAGTGAGGGAAACAGGGACTGTTTCAGTCATGAACTTGATGGCTGACTCTTTGACCCTACCCCATACAAGCTGGGGAGTGACAGACTGGCTAGATCCCAGGGGAGGACATTGCAGCCAGCCCTGAAGAGAAAGAATGAGCTGGGGTTGGATGGAAGGGGAGGAAGTCCTCCCCTGTTGGTGGACTTGGAGGGGGCTGGAGAAGGGAGATGAGGGAGGGAGAGGGAGGATGGGAGGGAATGAAGGAGGTGGGCTATGCCTGGGATGCAAAGTACCTAACCTGTGATTGATGTAAAAATAAATAAATTTATTTTTTAAAAAGTTGATAATACATTTCTTGGAACATGACAATCTGTCCAAAGCTGGCTTGGAGATCTTCTTTCCGCCTAGTGTCCTTGAAACTTCAAGAGCTATCAGTCTGAGGACGGATTGTCATGCTTTGGCAAAATATGCCTTTAGATTCTTAAAATGTGGGTTGTAGGGTTGATGACGAAAAATTATTGTAAAACATAACTCTGTTCTGTCATGGTCTATCAATGATGACTAAACTTATGACCAAGAGGTTAAAACACATGTTGAAGACAAAAATGATGTAATCTATGTTTTGGAACAACATGAATCTATCCCCGCCTACTAAGTTCTGGATAAATAAAGTAGCACTCTGACTACCAGTCAGTCAGGCTGCAAGATTCCCCACCACCCCTGTGCCTGACTCACTGCTCCATTGCCGACTCCTTACCTCCTTTGTGGGACATGGCCATCGCTGGGGCTGGCCCCTGGCAGGTAACCACAGGATTTCCTATTTGGGAGAAGAGGACTCTGGACAGACTTGGCTACTTGCTGTTGTGGACTGAATCTTTGTGTCAAGCTGAGATCCAAATGTCTACCATGATGGACAGCATAAGCAGTGGGGATTCTAGGAAGTGACTAGGTAATGGGGCAGATCATCACTAATGAGACCAGTGTTCACATGAGGAACAAAGACCTAACTTACCTGTTCCAGAATACAAGGAAACAAACAAGAAGGTGTCATCAAAGAGAAATGAACTCCCATGAGTCACCTAAAATACATGCTTTGATCATGGAATTTCCAAACTCTGAAACAGTGAGAAACAGATTTCTGTAACTTAAGCATATAGAATAAACTGAGAGGTGCTCTTTGCCCAGGGCACCAAGTAGGTTAAGTGCCCTAGTGATATACTAATCTCTATCATTCAACAAATCAAACAAGTATTTCCCTAGTACTTGATTAGTTCTAGGTGTTAAATTAATATTCAGGAACAAACTTGCATCTTTGATCCTTAAGGACAGGTATTACATGTCATTTAACATTTCCAGCTATAATGCCATGCAAGAATATGAGGAAGCTTCTCAAAAAACATGTCCTAGAAAATACTTATTTCTAGGAGAAAACAAGTAACAGGACAGAAGCCTACCACAGAGGACCTCTGAAAGACTTTACCTTGCAGTATATCAAAACAGATGCTGAGGCTCATAACCAAACCTTGGGCAGAGTGCAGGGAATCATATGAAAGTAGGGAGAGTTAGTTTGACCTGGAGAGGACAGGAGTTCCACAAGGACCAAATATATCTGGGTACAGGGGTCTTTTATGAGACTATTTCTCCAGCCAAGGACCATGCATGGATATAACCTAGAAGCACCCTTGCTTGGATGTCACCCATGGCAGCTCAGTATCCAAGTGGGTTCCCTTGTAAGGGAACATGGACTGTTTCTGACATGAACTCAATGGCTGGATCTTTGACCTCCCCACCCCATCCCCCCACCTCTCCGAGGGAGGAGCAGCCTTGCTAGGCCACAGAGGAGGACACTGCAGCCAGTCCTGAAGAGACCTGATAAGCTAGGGTCAGATGGAAGGGGAGGAGGACCTCCCCTATCAGTAGACTTAGAGAGGACCAGGGAGGAGATGAGGGAGGGTGGGTAGGATTGGGAGAGAATTTGGGAGAGGGCTACAGCTGGGATACAAAGTAATAAACTGTAACTAATATAAAAAAATAAAAAATTTAATTAAAAATAAAAAGAAAAAAAAAGAAAATACTTCTTTCACATATTACACATATATCCAGTTCCTAACCTTTCCAAACATCAAAATATCAACTACTTAGATAAGTTAACATTAGTATCCATTTAAAAGGCACTTAGAAAAGAAAGTTGTTCTAGCCAAGCAAGTTAAACCTAGGTGTACAAGCATGAAGGCATCACTACACATTTATTCCCTAGGTCAAGACTTACATGAGGCAGAGCATCAGGAAGCCACTTTGCCAGCCACCACCCTCACAAGTAGATCTGAACCAGCCTTCCTAAAGCAGTAACAGCAGAAGCTATGTGTCTACCAAAACTTACAAGTGGGTCGTCCCTCAGGCTAACAAGGTTCTATGCACCAGTGTTCCCACACTCTGTACATGTTTCTTCAACATCTCAAGGGCAGAATTTGTACCTAAGAACCATGTCCAGCTCCAGCAGAAAAGGATATAGGGAAACTAGGGAAAAATTAATTCACAAAAATACCGAACACAAAGTTATTGGTTGCTTCATGCCCTGTATGATCCAGTGCATACTCCCACAACCCACAGAAGACTACTTACTTAAATTCTGTAACCTGCTTTCCTCAAACAACCAGAATAATCTTCCTGCTACAAAAATTTGCTGGCTATAATCTTCCAGAGATCCTTTGACTCAATAAGTAAACTCCAATACCTTAGTATAATGCATAAGATTCTTTATAAATTGGCTTCAAAACTGAAGCTTGTTTTGAAATGTAAAAATTATATTCACATTGTTGAGTCTACAATATCTGACACAAATGAGAGAGATTTATTTGCAGTTCACAGTTTCAGAGGGTTTGAGTTCATCCTGGTGGGGAAGGTCTGCAACAGTAGCTTAATCCACAGCCACAGAGGCAGGGGCTGTTCACATCACAGCAGACCAGGAACCAGAGGCCAAGTGAAACCTTTAAATGCCTATCTCTATCAACCTGACTTCTAGATCGGCCCCGCTCCCTAGAGATTCCAGAGCTTTCCAAAATAATGTTCTCAGAGGAGAACACACACAATATAAAACTGTGGGGACATTTCAAATTCAAGCCATAACAAGATGATTAGTTCTTTGTTCTTATAGATCAGCCTGCTTTGCTTTCTACACATTTCAAATAGTCAGATACACTCATTTCAGAATCCTCAAATCCTAGCTGCTTGTCAGTTATGCACTTTCTGCTAATTTATACTACCTATTAGACCACTGAACACAAGGTGTCTAGTCTGCTTGAAGGCCCAGGGTCCTATGAACAAGTACATGTATAGTTTGGTGAGTAGCTGAGAGCCTAAGCAAGGGAGAGGGTCTGCTGTTTGGCACTGGGTCTCCAGTAGTTACTTCAGTACTTTTTGCACATAGTGGTGACACTAATTTTTAACTGAACCCCAATTGGACCTCTTGAAGTTTATATTTGGAACCATGGCCTTGAAAATCTGAGAGATGATTCTTCAGGGAACAAGAGCACAGAATAGAGGGCAAGAACAGACAATTCCATGTTTTCTAACACATCCTGCAAATAACCCTATATTTCAAAACCCTCCTCAATGAGCACATTCCCCACAGCTACAGAGACGAGCTACATCTGGGAAGCTTTGATATTCCCTTGCTTTTTCTGCTGTCTTACTCTAATATTCTGTACCATTGTTAAAATGTCTTTTCTAGGTTGGCAATATTGTCTCCAAATATCAAACAATAAGGCCTCAGATAATAAAGGCAATGCCCAGTTGACTTCTCAGAATTGTCATGAAACTTAAAATGAGGATCTATTAAAAAAAAAAAAAAGTCTTCTGAAGCACAGAATGTATCACGCAAATATAAGTTACAAGACTTATTATGGATTAATAGTAAGCAAAGCCCAGAGGAAATTCTCATTGAAAATGCTATGCTTTAATTTCTCAGGATAAATGAATATATGATGAAGCTGCCATACTTCTGAATTAAAAGCACATTCAGAAAAACTGGATCTTTATTCATATTTTGAATTGCTACCAGAAGATGGTCCCAAGTTATTTGCTTTTTTCAAAATTACAAGCATTTATTGAATACTGTGGATACCCAGAAAGTTCATTAGAAGTCAAGGACCTTTGTGCGCCTAAATTTTTGTTTGTAGATGAATGTTTGTAACGTAAAACCCACGAGCATTCAAAGGATTCCATAATGTAAGGAAAGCTAGCTGAGCTAAATTACAACTACAACAACATCTACAATGAGCAAATTCACATAGGACCACACAGATATGTCACAGGAATCAGAACCGCAGTGCAACTATAAAACAAAGCAAGCTGGGTAACTACTTCTACCTCAGTTTTACCAAAGTCAAACCCAAACAGGAACCATTCCTTCCCATCCTTTCAAACTATTCTGGCCCACACTGTATGCTCATGACTAAAAACAATTTTCTTAGCTAATTCAACCAGGGCCAAAAACTGGGCAAATCTATAGATTAGAACAGTTTAATATATCCCAAAGCCAAGATGATAAATATAGCTGTTGTCTCAAGAGGAGAGTGGTCGGCTATAAAGATCATTTTGTAGAAATTTTTGATGAAATAACACTGAAGTTGAGTGTTTATGCTCCAATGCACAAAAATGAAAAGAGATCTTTCACTCAGCTGATCTGTTGGGAGAACCTAAGGGTCGGCCACAGAGCATATACCCTGACAAGTGCAAGGTCCTAGATTTGTCTCCACCATAAACGAAGAGACCTCGTCAGCCAGTGTCCCCTGCTTCACACAGACATACCCACACGCCTTGCTTCACACAGACATACCCACACGCGCATACACAATTCAAACCAGACCCCTCCCCCATCTTTGTTGTTTCTCATCACTTTTCCTCTGTTCCCTGTGACCTATCGTGGCAGAGTGGAGGAAAGCCTCACCTTGCCAACCTATTGGTAAAGCCTCCCGTTTGTTTCACAACACAACCCTTTTGATGAACAGCAGCCTGCCTTGGGACCCAGGGTCTGGGGACACATCAAGTCTAGTCAACATGTGTCTGGTGTGCTGAGCATTGGTTGCCAGGACTGGTCCAACAAACCTCCCTAACCAAAGACAACAGGGAAAGCCTGCTAGGAAAAACACGTTCTGCTCCTCTCCGGAAAGAGTCCTAACAAAGAGAAATATTTCCGCTCACTCAGTTCACATGGATTTACTGAGTCCTGATATTTCTACATATTCAAAATACAAGGCCAAATTTCATTCAAATATGCAAAACCAAAAAAACATTTGTCCGTGCACCTTAGGTTCAGATAAGAGATAAATCTGTCAAACTCTCGTGAGCAATAGGAAGCGTCCCACTGCCCCGGTCGCACTGGGCGATGACTCGCTGCATACCTGTCCACTAACTGTCCAGGAGCCTTTTTTTTTTTGTACTTTTCATAAAACTATAAATATAATCCATTTGACAGCTTTCTCACTCTTACTGTTTATAAATTATTTAACATTGTTACTAGCAGCTCTTCCATTGTTGTGCATGCTATAAATAATTGTCAACTTGTGAATAAACATTTCAAACAGTTGTAGATATTTCTTTATCAACCTAAATATCATATAAGTTTATGAATGATTACAACACTGGAGCAGTATATCCTTCTTGGTACTCTTTGCAGTACCAAACTTATGAATAAACCCACCTGTGTTTTTTACATAAGTTTTACATTTTATGATTTTATGCTTAAATCTTTTATTTCTCTGGCATTCACCTGAATATAAAGAAAAAACTAGAAATAATGCCCTTTGTTTACTATGGTCTCCCTAACACTCCTGTTGAGGGAAATGTTTTTTTCAGTATTGACTTGAAAACCAGTGTCATAACCAGTATCACAAGTCCAGGTCCATTTCAGGTGTATATCTGAACAATATTTTATTCCATAAATGCTTTTCTGTTTCTTCTTCTGTAGCAAAAGTTTAAATGATTCAGTTCTAATGGTTTAATTACTGAGGTTTCATAATGTAACTACACCCAGTAAATTTAAATAGGCAAAACATCAGCACCATACAAAATTCAAAACTCCATCCCCACATCTGCCTTTGCAACCAGATGTCTTTTCCCTGAGAAAGTATTGCTTAGCAGTGAAATCAATCAGAAGGTTCCTCAGAAAATTGGGAATAGATCTACCTCAAGACCTAGCTATACCCAAAAGACTCTACCATACCACAAGGACACTTGTTCAACATGTTAATAGCAGCTTTATTCATAACAGCCAGAAGCTGGAAACCCAGATGTCCCTAAACAGAAGAATGGATAACGAAAATGTGGTATATTTACAAAATGGAATACTACTCAGCCACTAAAAATGAAGACACCACCCAACTTGCAGGCAAATGGATAAATAAGAAAAGATCATCCTGAGTGAGGTAACCCAGACCCAGAAAGACACTCATGGTATATATTCACTTATACAAAGATATTAGTCTTAAAGTACAGGATAACCATGCTACAATCCACAGACCCAAAGAAGGCAAAGAGGGCCCAGGAAAAGATGCTCAGAACAGGAAGTAAAATAGGCACCTGAAGTAGATAGAGGGAGGAAACTGAGTAGAAAAGGACACAGGGAGGGTAATGAGGGTGGGGGTTAGGTGTGCAGAGTGAGGACAGAGGGGGAGAACTAGAAGAGAGAAGAAAAATAGGTGGAGAGGTACTTCTGGGACAGGGGAGTCTCCCAGGAGTCTAAGGGGGTGACCCTAGCTGAGTCTCCTAGCAGCAGGGGTTAGGGAGCCTAAAGTTACCACCTCCTGAAACCAGGTAGAACTCCCAGAAAGGGGAGAGGGCACCAACCCACCCATAAAACCTTTGACCCAAAATTTGTCTTGCCTACAAAAAGTGTAGGGGTAAAGATGGAGCAGAGATTGAGGGAATAGCAAGCCAATGACTGGCCCAATTTGAGGACCACACCATGGGAGAGAACCAATTAATGATACTCCACTATGCTTGCAGACAGGAACCTAGTACAGCTGTCTACTGACAGCAGCTGGCTTCACCCAGCAGCTGATGGAAACAGATGCAGAGGCCCATAGCCAAACAATAGGCAGAGCTCAGGGAGTTCTGTGGAAGAGTGGGAGGAAGGATTGAGGGAGTTGGGGGCAGAGAGACACCACAAGAAGACCTACAGACTCAACTAACCTGGACCCTTGGGAGCTCTCAGAAGCTGAACCACCAACCAAAGAGCATACATGGACTGGGCCTAGATGTCTCCCCGCCCCCCCCCCAAAACACACACACAAACACACATAGCAGATGTGCAGCATGGTCAACATGTGGAAATAGGGGCTGTCTCTGACTCTATGGCCTGCCATTGGATCCCTTTTCCCTAGCTGGTTTACCTTGTCAGGCCCCAGGGGGAGAGGGTGTGCTTAGTCTTGCTGTGACTTGAGATGCCAAGGTGCATTGATACCCCTTGGAGCCTCCCCCTCTCTGAGAAGAAAGAGAGGTGGGAATGGGAAGATGAGAATGTGAGAATGGGACTGGGAAGAAAAGGAAGAAGGGCAAGGGATCAGGCTGTAAAAAGTATCTAAATAAATAAAAATTAAAACTAGAAAGAATCCCATTTTCAAATACATTTTCTTGGATAGGTAAAACATCGGTACCATATAAAACTCAAAATCCCTCTCACATTTGTCTTTACCACCAGATTTCTTTTCCCAGAAGAAGTATCGCTTATCAGTGAAAGTGATTTTCAAACAGCATTGGATGTAAACAATTTTGCATGTAAGAAATTCATATCTGTCTAACGCACACACAAAATGGTAAAGGCTAAAATGATCCCACAGGAAGCAATCAAGTCTAAAGACAAGGCGCTCTATCCTCACTAAGCAGTAAGCCACAACTGTCAGTCAATCTTGAATCCCTCCTTAAATCTTCCACTGCCAATCTGTCCAAGAGAATTTACCTCCAATGTATGCCTCAGATTCACCCAGAGTTCTCCCAACTCTGCATTTTATTGATTCCCCACTATTTACTTTGTGCATGGTATGGAATCTGGTTTCAATTACTGCTATAGGATGAACACTTGTGTCCCTGAAAAGGCACAGACTAAAATTCTCACCTCTGAGCTGATGCTACTGGAGGTGGTACATCTGGAAGAAAAAAAAAAATGTGATCAGTGTCATTATTAACAAAAAAGAGAAAACTCCATCAGAAAGCCTTCAGCAGACCTTGGTTTTTCTAGCCTTCAGAACTGTGAAATGTTTTGTTATTTTCAAACTACATTGCTGGTGTTCTTTTGTTATATCAGACCAAATAGATCAAGAGAAATCTTAACAAGGTACCACTGCTTGATTGACATGACTCAATACTTTGCTGAACAGGAGAAAAGTAGTTTCCATCTGGATGTAGGCACACATACCTTCAATCTCAGTACTTGGCAGACAGAGCCAAGAGAACCACAATGTAAGAGACAAGGCATGGAGACTAAATGCAAGAATGGGGGAAGATGGCGGCGGCTCCGCAGCGTGCATGGACCGTGGAGCAGTTGCGCAGTGAGCAGCTGCCCAAGAAGGACATTATCAAGTTTCTGCAGGATCGTGGTTCAGATTTGTTCCTTGCAGAACATAAATTACTGGGAAACATAAAAAATGTAGCTAAGACTGCTAATAAGGACCATTTGGTTACTGCCTATAACCATCTTTTTGAAAGTAAGCGTTTCAAGGGTACTGAAACTATAAGTAAAGTGTCTGAGCAAGTGAAAAATGTGAAGCTTGATGATAAACCCATCTGAAGAGACTCTTGATGAGGGTCCACCAAACACACAAAATCTGTCCAAAAAAGGGAGATAAAAACCAACTTTCTAAAAAAGGGAGATGTTGTTCACTGCTGGTATACAGGGACACTCCCAGATGGAAGTGTTTTTGATACTAATATTCAAACAAGTTCAAAGAAGAAGAAAAATGCCAAGCCGTTAAGTTTTAAGGTTGGAGTAGGCAAGGTTATGAGAGGATGGGAGGAGGCCCACCTAACTATGAGTAAAGGAGAAAAGGCCCGACTGGAGATTGAGCCAGAATGGGCCTAGGGAAAGAAAGGGCAGCCTGATGCCAAAATTCCACCAAATACCAAGCTCACTTTTGAAGTGGAATTAGTAGATACTGACTAAAACCAGTGCTTCAGACAAGACATGAGCAACAACAAAGACTTGATGTGAATATTTAGAGCTTGTTACTATTGTAAGGGAAAAGTCACCTGGAAATTTTAAGGCTTTAAAGCTTGTTTACTTGACCTCAATTTTGGAGAAATGTAAACCCCCCTGTAAGTTCCTTTAAGTCTCAAATATTTTACTACAGCTATGTAAAGTATTAAGGAGAGCTGCTTTTCCTTTTACCTCATAAACTAAAAGGCTCAATAAAACTGTCATGGATTGTCCTAGGAAAAAAAAGAAAGAAACTAACTGTAAGCGAGTAATAGGAATTTCTTAGCAATCTGACACAACCACTGCTACCACATGCAAGCTCCTGATCACTCTTCTGGTGCTGCATGCTTCTTCTACTCTACAAATATATCAGTCTACAACAAGCTGGAAATGCAAATTACTGTCTTTTACCACAAAAGGTTTAAGTAGCACAGGCAAAAAGTCCCACTATTTGCTCCACAGCCTTCGTCCATCTACTAGGAATCACTGGCCCTCTTCCCATCCTGTCTATTCCCACTGTAGCTCTTTGATGAAGTTACACACTATCACATGCGTGCAGTCAAATCTTTGTGTTTGCCAAGGCATTTGCATAACCCTCTATGGCTATAGATTTATTTCTGCCTCTGTGATTCTCTCCAGACACAAGAAATTACAACTGTAAGAATGTCCCCATAGCCCCTAAGGACATAGCCAGTGGCCCAGATGAAAATAGTATTTACAGGTCCCACCATTTGCCTGCGAATTTCATGATTTCCTTCTTTTTAATTGCTGAGTAGTATTCCATTGTGTAAAAGTACCACAATTTCTGTATCCATTCCTCAACTGAGGGACATCTGGGTTGTTTCCAGGTTCTGGCTATTACAAATAAAGCAGCTACGAACATAGTTGAGCAAATGTCCTTGTTGTGTACTTGAGCATTTTTTGGATATATGCCTAAGAGTGGTATAGCTGGGTCTTGAGGAATCACTATTCCTAATTGTCTAAGAAAGTGCCAAATTGATTTCCAGAGTGGTT